>PVJN01009328.1:0-23045 GCA_004026805.1 Lasiurus borealis | reverse complement strand
CTCCATAAAGGTTTGCCGTGCGGACCTTGTTAATGGTATGCTGCTGTCCCCCACCATCCCAGCATTATGGGCCTAACAGTGGTGGCTTTTGTGCCCCACCTCCCTGAAGAAGAAACCTTTGAAATTCCAAATGTGTGCTGCAGGTTTTAATGTCTGTTTCCGAGCATCGAGACACGCACGCTCGCTGAGCAAGATGCGGCTTACCTTTGAACAGCCTGTCCGCCTGGCTCCTCTGTCCGTGAATTTCGATGAATATACATTCTTGCAGATGCCCTCAAGGTCTCTTTGTGCCACCAAGGAGTTACAGATGTGATCGACGGCCTCCTTCTGCCCCAATAGCGACATTCCCGTGGACAGCTAGGTAGTCACTCCCTCCCCTTCTAGTGCTTCCTGCTCAAACAAAGCCATCAGACATGGAGCATTTGGAGGCCAGAAGGATCTCCGAGGTCAGCTGGTGATCTGCTGGGGAGGGCACAGTGAGAATAAATGGGACACTGTGGGTGTAAGTAACCTGCCTACCTGTTGTGATATTGCCACAGAGAGCCCAGAGAAGGCATTAGAGTCAGGGCCACAAGGTAGGCATCTTCAGTCATCTTCAAGAATCAACACAGATATCCGCCTCCACCAGGAAGCCTTCCCTCATTGCCCTCACTGCGTTGAGGCCTTGCAGGTGTGCATCTTGCCAGAGCAACTAGGGTCTCCTGTAGCAAAGCATTAGAACTCTGCAGTGTCTGGGTTCTCTCCTAGGCTGTGACATTGTGTGGTGCTGAAGGCAAGCAACGTATCTCCTCTTTGTAGTCACATGTCCCCCTCCTCTAGGAGGCTGATCATCTTCCCCAATTTGCCTGTGACCCTCTTGGGAAAGTGTCCTGGGAGTCCCCTCATTCCTGGGCAAACCCCTGGATACACAGGAAGCTCTCAATGGGCATATAAAAGAAATTTATAAGGAGAGTGTTGTATCAACCTTGTTTGTGGATCATAAACTCCACAAGTAGTATTCGTTACCCACAGTAATGCTCATGGCACCCAGCATTTCTTGGCAGCGGATGAAACTCCCCTAATTCTTCCTATTGTCCTGCCCCTCGCCAGCCGCACACCTGCCGGATCCTGCAGTTGCAGAATCAGAGTTCTGGGCTGAGAAGACTTGATGCTGTCTGTACAAAACACTGCTGTGGGCTCGGGGTCCTCCAGGGTACCATCAGCAATAGGAGACATCTACTTTCCAAGGCACCAATAGTTACAAAACACAAAAGTGTGGAGAGAGAAAAAGATAGATTGATTAATAGGGAGAGAGAGAGAGAGATAAAGGATGGATGGATGGATGGAGGGAGGGAGGGATGGATGGATGGATGGATGGATGGATGGATGGATGGATGGATGGATGGATGGACTGACAGATGGATATTGGAGACATGGAAAGAGAAGGGAAAATCAAAACTCCAGACTGCTGGTGCTCAGCTCTCATGCACATCCAAGGTGTACCAGACCCTCCAAAGCTCTCTCTAATGTGGCCCAGCCTCCCTTTCTAATTTGATCCTGATTACTGCCTCCTCTTTCACCCCATTCCAGCCAGAGAAGCCCCCTGCTGTCCCTCAAACACAGAAACGTGCTACCTTTTGGCCCTTGGAGGGTGTGTGTCCCTACTTGGAACGCCCGTCTCCCCGGTTATCCACCGGGCCTGCCTCCCTTCTTCATGCCGGGCCCTGTTCAGGGATCCCGCCTTTCACCCAGAATGAGCACTTCCCTGTCTGTCTCCTCCTGTCACTCACCTACTTTAATGGCCTTCATCCCCTCCCCTCCACCGGACCCTGTATGTACTTGTCTGTGGTCCATCCAGAGCAGCACTGGCTCATAGAACTCCCTGCGACGGAGGCGACAGTGTATCTGTACTAAGTGTAGCCACCAGTCATGTGTAGCAGCTGAAGGGCTTGACACTCAAGTACCTAACATACTGGAAATTCTCTACTGCAATTCATGACCTAAATTTTTATCTTTTAAAACTTGCGTTAATTTCAGTTAAATTCCAATGTGGCTACTAGCCATCACTTTGCACAGCGAGGTTCTAGCAAAGTCCTTGAGGGCAGGGATTTATTTTTCTGTTGTGTTTTCTATTATGCTTCCCACTCCCCAGAGCAATGGCAGACACATAGGAGGCTTTGAATATATATATTTTAAAGTAAATCAATAAATCTGGGCATGACACAGGCATCTATGATCTGAGAACAATCTAAGAAGCCAGGCTAGCCCTAACTGGTTTGGCTCAGTGGAGAGAGCATTGGCCTTCGGACTGAAGGGGCCCAGGTTCGATTCTAGTCAAGGGCATGTACCTTGGTTGTGGGCACATCCCCAGTAATGGGTGTTCAGGAGGCAGCTGATGGATGTTTCTCTCTCATCACTGTTTCTAACTCTCTACCCCTCTCCCTTGCTCTCTGTAAAAATCAATAAAATATATTTTTTTTAAAAAAGAAAAAGAAGCCAGGCTAATTCTAAATTCACTTCTAAATTGGAATTATTCTAAATAATCCTAAATTATCCCAGGTCAGGACTCAAAAATGACAGCATGCCTGAGCAGGCTCTTCAGGTGCAGACGTTGTCCAAGGGGCTTTCCCTGGCCGATTTATGTCACCTCCCCAAACCTCAGTTTCCTCATCTGCTAAATGGGAGCACTTCTTTCTCCATACCTAAGGGATTTGTTTCTGAATTCTCCAGTGGTGCAAAAGGCCATTGTCTGTGCATGTGGTTGTAGATGTGGAAAAGCACCTTGAAGAATGCAAACTTGTGATGGTCTTGCCAGTTATGGCTATTTCAGAGCAAGGGGATGGTTCATTTTCATTACAAAAATTGAGTCTTGGCTTAACAAAAGAATCCACGACAGGATTCTCTTAAAACAGCCAACTCCTTGATGCTTTTAAAGTGAGACTACATGCTGAGTGGGGTTCATCTGTATCTTCAAGAATGCTTTAGGTTGTCCCTGTGACTTGCCTGCTTTCTTGTGACATCTTATATATCCTAGGACTTTGCTTTTGTTCCTTGCAATCTTGAAAGGGCCTTAGCATTCCTTCCTCCGATGGGTTCAACAAATATTTATTAAATTCCAAATGTGCCAACCATTCTCCTTGACATTTGGAAGACACTTTTCACAAAATGAAAAATTGAATGCGATAACACACGTGAAAGCTTTTAAAATAGTACCTGACACACACCAAACACTCCATAAATATCAGTTGTTGTCACGGGGAACTTGGAGTCTAACGGAGGAGAGAGACAAGGGAGAATCAAACCTGGATGCAATCACAATGACCTCCAGTGTTGAGTGCTGTGGCAGATACAAAGCAGGAGACAGCCCGAAACCTTAGTGACAGCACCTGAGGCTTGACCCCGGGGTGGTCCAGCATCAGCCTCAGGGAGCAGGATTTCTGATCTCAATCACAGAGGCGATCAGATCCCGCTACTGGATGGCTGTTGCGTCTGCCTCAAGTGGGTTAGGAAGAGTGCGGTCAGACCACTTCAAAGGGCAGAGGGCTATGATTTCATCTTGTTAGATGCACTTCCTTTTGCCTACCGATCAATAAATGATGTTTAGTAAATATACACAGGGACACCCTCAAACCTCCCCCACACCCCCAAAATCAGCAGCAAGTCCAGCTGAAAAAATGTGGTAGTTTCGGGGGCAGGGGCCACTGTCCATTGGTTAGTGAACCTTGGCTGCTGCTGGGAGGACACACTCCATGAATGACAAGGAGGAACCAGACCCAGAGACCTCGGGGCACAGAATTAATTCCACTTAGTGGATATTCACCGAGAGCTGCTTGGAGCAAATATAATTCCGGGAGCAACGTGAAGACCGGAAGGAGGGTAAGACAAGGACTTCACAGGTTAGAGGGGAGTTGAAATGCATCCACAGAAGCCGAGGATGACAACGTGTGTGGGAGAAAACCTGAAAGGACTGAGCTGGAATGGAGAGAAGATCTCACTCCATCTCATGCGGCCACCTCCTCTTGCTGCTCCTCCTCCCTTCCCCCCTCCGGCACCACCAGCCCCGAGTCCTCCCAGAGGACAATGGGAAGCAGCCCCTGATGAGGTTGGGGGTGGGGGAGACGCTCCTGCCTGCCTCCCAAGCCCGCACTTGCCTTGCTTTGACTTGGCTGGATGGAGAATAAATCACAGCCACTCCATTCCCAGTCACCGTCCCCAGGGAGCTGAGACCTCACCTCCTCCCTGCAACCTGCCTGCACATGGGACTGTTAGGTACAAAGAGAAAAATCTTTAGAGACCCACATCCCATTTGGAGAGTGAAGAGGGTCATTGGGAACAATTGCTAGCCGTTGAATGTGAGCGGCTGTAGAGAGGGATTGGAAGGAAGGGGATTGGGGAAGGAAAGAAAGAAAAGGGAGTAAAAAAAAAAAAGCCCTGGCCCCTCCACCCCCACCCCTCCCCGGCCCCCATCGTCTGTGCACAGAGAACCGCATGGTGGTCTGGGTCCTTGTAGAACATTTGTGTGCTGGACAATAGCACAGCCCGGCTTCAGATCATCAGCTGCTGTTTTCTGGTTGGCTCTCCCTTTATGCGGCTGCACAATGCAAGCCTTCAGTCACAGTGACTCTTGAGGAATACATCTGGTTTTTTCTTTCAGACGCTCTGAAAGGTCAGCCTGTTCGTTTCTTAGACGCGAGACACCACAGATTTTTTTTTCCTCCTTCCTCTGAACTGGAAAGACAGACCTACACCTTTGCTTGCCTCCTGGTACTTAATTAGACATGGGGC
Organism: Lasiurus borealis; assembly: GCA_004026805.1. NCBI lineage: Eukaryota > Metazoa > Chordata > Mammalia > Chiroptera > Vespertilionidae > Lasiurus > Lasiurus borealis. The sequence goes on along the minus strand of PVJN01009328.1, from coordinate 18,281 downwards.
AGCTCTAGAAGGCAGCCAGCCCGCCTGCCCATCTCAGCGCTCTTTCTGAGAGGCACAGCCCAGCTCCCATGGATGCTGAAAGCTCCTCATCTGCTCGCAAAGCTCCAGTGGTCCTACCTCCCCAGCCCCAGCTCCAGCCCCGGGGGGTTCTCTGCTTGCTGTTTTGTTAATTATGACAATGATGGTGCCCATCCCGCTCCCCCAACACAGTCTATGACCGATGCCATCGTCTCTGGCAGATGGAAGGGTTGAGAATTTCAGGGGAAGGGGGGCGACCAAAAACAACAACACAAAAACCAACATTTTAATCATTTTCACTCCAGCGATGGTAAAGATTCTTCATGCGTATTGTAACATAATAATAAATGTGCCCAAGAGGGAAGAATGATCAGCAGCTGGTGTCTGACAAATTATCTCATCCCAGACAGGCAAACAGTCCGCAGTGGGGAGAAGCTGGAGCCCGGAGAGGCAATTTGGCACGCCACCGGGGTTTCACCTCACAGATGATGGAGGTCCAAATGGCCCACCGCGTCTGGGTCTGGGCCTCGGAGGTTTGCTATTCTCTCTTCGCCTCCTGACAGCCAGAGGGAAGGGGATTACTCCCCGGGCTCAGCCAGCTCATCCCCTGCCCCTCCTCCGGGGCACTCATCCTCCAACCAGAAGAGGCAATTACAGCCCAAGCCTCGCCAGGCGCCACGCTCTTCCATGCGAGGGGCATGCGATTTCCTTGTGCCGTAGTCCCCGGGCTCACCTCACCCTCCTGTGCCCTGTTGGAAGCCCATCTCAGGCCCTTGTCTCTGCTGAAGAGGGTTAGTCGATCCTTTCTGGAGGCCTCCCGCACCTTTTCCTATGGTCTGATGACTCCGTTATGTGGTTGCTTCCTATGAAGGCCCAGGCAGTAGCTCCATGTGTTTTCAATGAACTCAGCGTAAGGTACCATTCTGAGTGCCTTTCTTCCGCAGTTGTTTCATCCCCATGGCCCTAAGAGGGAGGAATTCTCCCTTTTTTACAAAAAAAATAAAATAACTGAAGATTTATTTCTTTTGCATCCTTGGCCCCAGCGTGCTCTCGCCCTGCTCCTATCTCCCAAGACCTCGTGAGGCCACTGGCCTCTCCGGGCTCACTTCCACATAACAGGACAGGACCTGTGCTGTCTGGGGGGCGGGGAGGTCACCGTAACGAGATACCCAGGCATGTGCTTTGCCTGTGTTGTTCTTCTCATAGTCCCTGTGTGTGAGCTGAGTTTTGGTGATTTTTTTTTAAATGTCACTTTGCTTCCAGAGTGGACACTTCCTGAGGGCCGGGACACTGCCCGCCTTGTTCATACCTAGAATCCCAGTAACTAGAACAGCGCCTGTCTCCCGTTAAGTAGGGTTTTTGATGAGCAGCTGATCAATGGATTGAGCAATACCAAGATACGAAAACAAGGTCTACGCTTCTCCCCGGGGCACGATTGCAGCCAGCATCCTGTGACCTAAGTCCGCTCCCCCTGAGGGCTGGGAACATTTTCACCATCATCCCTTGGTTGCTGAGTGAGACGGGTCAGCCCAAAGCTCTCTCCAGCACTGTTTCCCCTTCTCAGAGTGTTTACATCCCTTCCTGGTGGCACGACGGGCACTGTCAGAAGGGTACTGTGGGTCACCTCGCATCACTATGGGGGAAACTGAGGTTGCTCCCAACCATCTCATGAAATAGCCTTGGAGAACCAAGTTGAAGAAGCTGCTACTCAGCAACTATGATTTGCCTACCTACTGTGTGCTGGGCAGTTACAGATGCAGAGAAAATGATCCCATGTGCCTGGATAGCCCTGAAGGTTATGTCTCATTCAGTCTCCACGTGAGAACAGTATCCCCATCCCCATTTCACAGACGAGGAAAACCAAGCCCCCGTCCCATGATAAAAACCTGCCTGAGATCTTACAACTTTTCAGGAACAGAACACAAGCTCGCCTGCCCGTGGGATGATGAGACACAATGCGAGGAGCAGAACACGATATTCTGTGAAACACCATCAAAGGGAGAAGTTGATAGCGTTTGGCAATCCAGGTTGATAAGAGTCATGAAGGAACTGTGGATTGGTGTCTGTCCCCTTGAAAACCGGAACAAAGAAGAGAAGCAATAGGTGCAGACATCCTTACGGGTCCACGAAGAATGCAGAGCCACTCCTAGGCCTGAAGCAGGACCCTTGAGAGAGGGTCCTGCAGAGAGGCGGACCAGTCTCTGCCTCAGTTACTCCTCCTGTTAAAACAAGAAGGAAAAGGGAAGACCTCTTGGCTGGGGTACCTCTAAAGAGAATTCAAAAAACTTCCATCTGTTATGCTGTATCTCCCACTGGAGGATTAGAATCTGGCTTTGGGGTTTCATTCAGGAGCTTTTTTTTTTTTTGGATTGTGTGGATGTTAGATGCACAAAAGCTCTTGGTCATCTATACTCTCTAAGGTTTAAAAATAGCCACACCTCTTATTCTGGGTTGCCATTGAGAACCAAAGCAGACTAAAGACCAAAAAAAAAAAAAAGTTTCTGGTATGAAATGTTTTGATTGGTTTAAAAACCAATATCATATTTTTGAATGAGAAACCCCAAGGGATTAGGTTCACAGCCACTGTCGCTGTGAACGGCAGCCCCAGGACACAGAAGGGACAGGGCTAGTCTTCGTTAAATCCCCTCTGTGGGAGCGACCCATGTTGCACGTTCCACTGAGGCCTCGCTGTGTGCATTTCCTCTTGGAACACTGGGTTTGCAAAGGATCTTAACTTCTAGAATCTTTTTTTGTAAACACGGAGTTTTGAAAACCGGGAATGTAAGTGAACTGGAATGTGACTGGGACACCAAGCACCTCCTGCTGGGGTGGGCTGGGGTGAGGTCGCTGCTGTGAGAGGGACAGCTTACTTTCTCCCAGATGCTCCAGTAGCTGGAGTTTTGTCAGAGGCAGATCGAAGTGGGAGATGGAGAGTCACAGGAATACGGGTTCTTTAAAGTGGAGCTTAATGAAGCCTGCAACAGACTCACTGGGCATGACAAAACACACGCCCATGCAGAACTGACTGTGGCTTATTCGGGGTAACCAGTTGCATGCAAATATATGCCGTTTCTTATATACTAATATAGGGCGTCCCCAAAAAGTGTATCCACACACTTGGATTAATTATAAAGGCAGTGTTTATTAAAATACATTTTCAAAATTGAGCTATCAGCTGTTAGAGTGTGTCTACATTCTTGGGGAACCCTCCGTTTATAGGTAGCCATAGGTTTCTATTAAGACATTTCTGTTTCTCCTCATCAAACCCAAAGACCTTTAGGCAAATATGACAAAACAAACAAAAAAAGCCTGTCTGCCCCACCTCATTTTGTTCTAACTCCACGGGGCTCCCTGCACTGCCTTCCCCTCCGAGAGGTGGTTTCTGTTACTGTGCGCTGCTAACATTGGGCTCTTCTCTCCCGTTCCATGCGCAGTTGTTCAGAGTTCACTTAGACTCTCTAGATTTTATCAACAACAATCCGAAAACAATTTTCTGCCTCAAATACCCTCCAGAGGCTGGGCATATTGATTATTATTCTGGGAAGGATTTCTCTTTCTGTTTACTCCTAATTGCAACTCTGAATCTCCAATCCAGAGTTTGTTATGGAAATAATAATGAGAACTACAAATGAAAACCACGTATGTATTCCCAAATTTTGTAGCCACATAAAAAGAGTTTTAAAAAGTAAAATTAATTGTAATTCTCTATATAACTAACATCAAACGTATTATTTCAGCATGTTATCGTTTTTTTAAAAATCAGTGATGAGATCTCTTATATCTTCTTTTTTTCTCTCTCTCCTGTTTCTAAAACCTGGTGTGTATTTTACACTTATGGCTCATATGACTCTGGACCAATCGCAGCAGACATGCTCAAAAGCCAGACGTGGCTCATGGCTACCAGGTTGAGCAGCACAGCACAGATCTACTCTAGGGGCTTTGGGTGCTGATCAGGTGGGTATGATAACAGGGAGATTTTCATCCTGCCCCCATGTGGGGGGGGGGATGTACAACTTCCTGATTCAGATCAATATAACAATAACTTCCTGTTTTCCCACCAAGAAGTCCCATCATGACAATTCCTGGCTATTAAACTCCAATGCCTGGTCCACCCCAACCTTCTTGGACTATTATTGTTTAATCAATGCATTCATAATTACCATGTTGAACGCAAAAACATATTTCCATCCCATAGCTTTCATCTAACAAAGTTTCATTGTAGTTGTTCATAATTGTTTGACCCTGGGTAGGATAAGACTATCAGGAGAAAAAGATCCTTTTACTCTTTCACTCCCTTGTTTTCTTTTCTTCCTCCTCTATTTTCTGTGCAGGGAAGATGCTGTCATTTCCTGCTTCTGTGGCTTATTAGGCTTCCTGCCTCCTCCTCTTCCTGGAGATCCCAGGTTGCACACCATCTAACACAGTGGTTCTCAACCTTTCTAATGACGTGACCCTTTAAGACAGCTCCTCATGTGGTGGTGACCCCCAACCATAAAATTATTTTCATTGCTACTTCATAACTGTAATCTTGCTACTTGTTATGAACTATAATGTAAATATCTGAAATGCAGGATGTATTTTCATTGTTACAAATTGAGCATAATTAAAGCATAGTGATTAATCACAAAAACAATATGTAATTATATATTGTGAAATATTTATTTCTAATTATAAATAAATGAAATTTTTGTCTTGAATCATGGTGTAGCATGGGTAACAGTTATCATATGACAACAGTAAACTACATTGCTACACTTTGCTACACCGAGGAACTGTTGGCTCCTAAGACCATGGGAAATAGGTGTTTTCTGATGGTCTTAGGCAACCCCTGTGAAAGGGTCATTCAACCCCCAAAGGGGTCGCAACCCACAGGTTGAGAACTACTGATCTAACAGTTCATTTTTAAGGTCTCTTCCCACTCCCCACGAGCCTGCTGCAAGTCTACAAGGTGGGAGGAGAAGAGAGAGCAGGCAGGGACTCAGGCCTGAAGGCAGTGGGCAGGAGGAGTGACAGGAGGTAGAAGGCCAGGGAAGGAACATCGGAGAAGTTGACTAGGAGGAGAGAGCAGACAACTGAGAGCAAAGAAGCTGCTGAGTATGCGGAGAGCATAGAGATGGCTGGCAATTACAAGGGGAATGGTATTCTAAAGCTGGTGAAACAATCAAAATATACGAATTGTAAAGGTTAAGTGAAATGTTTATTTTCTCCCTTTCTCTTCCTCAGTCAGCCTGACTGAATACGATTAGCAGGAACGCTGCACTGGCTGCATACTAAAATTAGATGTTGGTTCGACTTCTCACTCACCGCATTAATGCACAGACGACTCTTACACATAAATGGCTTCTCGATCTCGGGCTCAGTCTCCTTACACATCCCCCCCAAAGTTGTATGTTAGGAATGAAACATGGAGTCGGTGCAAAGCAGCACCTCATGGTAGAGGGGAAAATGCTGGACTAGAGCCATCGGACTGGACTGAGGTCAAGTCCCGGCTCTACACTACCCTAGCTTTGCAACTTGAGGCAAGTCCATTTACTTTGCTTAAGCACAGTTTTCTTGTCTACCAAGGGGATATGTACATCTCTTTCTTAACTACCTTACAGGGCTTTGAGGGAAAATAAGATAATGAATGGGAAAGCACTTAACATGTCTCCAGTCTTCCACACAAGGATTAATGTAATGATGTCCATATTGGCCATCATGTCTAAACATTTTGACTAGTTGCTCCCAGTTTACTTATAGAGAAAGCAAGGTCCAAAGAAGCAACACTGGCCCACCTACTATCTCCCAGAGACCAACAATAGAAGATGAAAACCTAGCCTACTACCCACCTCTTAGCCCTAGTCTGCCCCCATGTTGTCTTTCTGGAAAAAAAATGTTCCTCCTCTAACCCCCACTCCAACATAATGGGTTCATCCATCAAGAGAGAAAAGGCCAAAAAGTATTTTTCAGAATTCAAAACAAATCTGTCTTTAAACAATAACTCTTTGAAAGATTAACATGATAGTGACTTTCCCCTCAAACTTCTTTTCCTTCTCAATTACTTATGTATATGACTTTGTTATTAATTGTAAAAGCTGAGATACTTGCGACTTTTGCCTGAAATATGTGTCCTTGGGCTTTGCGTTAAGTGCACTCATAACAAAATATATGGATTTTTATTTGCTAAATAGTCCCACAAATAACTACTTTTTTATAATAAATTGATTTTCAGTGAACTATACTGAATGGAATAATTCATCTTAGTTCTCTGTTGTGACTTACATATGAAAGCCAGTGACTAAGTTCACTGTGTACTAATGCTACTACTCAAATATGTGTTCTTCATACTTGACCCTCCTTGACAATATGTAAGAATGACAGCATTGCCGAATCACAGGCTGGTTCAAGCCCCAGAAATTGCTTCAAGCTCTGAGACCCTGTGGGGAGGGCATATTATAGTACCCCTATAATTAGTTTCAAAGGCAGTAAAGAGAAAACAATGCCATCTATATTATATCATTCTTAGGAGAAATAAACTAAATAATTTTTATGTGTTAATTTTATAAAATTCAGTCTTCCAGAATATTTATTTTTGTTATAATTCTTTTATCCAATCGCTATATAAGGCAAGAATAGTCAAATAATAGTCTCTAAAGGTCATTTTTTCATTGTGTTGATCATTAATGAGCAAGGGGGAAAACCCATGACACTAAAAAGGGTGGGAAATTGAAACAATGGAAGAGTTATACAAATAAATATGGACTATGCCAAAACCGGTTTGGCTCAGTAGATAGAGCATCGGCCTGTGGACTGAAAGGTCCCAGGTTTGATTCTGGTCAAGGGCATGTACCTTGGTTGCGGGCACATCTCCAGTGTGGGGCATGCAGGAGGCAGCTGATGGATGGCTCTCTCTCATCGATGTTTCTGACTTTCTATCCCTCTCCCTTCCTTTCTGTAAAAAAATCAATGAAATATTTTTAAAAAATGAAATATGGACTATAATTCTTTGAATTAAAGGATCTTAGGGATAATCTAGTCTATCTCTTTATTTCACAGTTAAGGAAACAGGACAAGTGGTGTGGGAAGGAAGGTCTACTTTCAGCAGTGTGAAAGTAAGAACTAAAACAAAACCAGAGGAAATGCCTATTTTCTGCCTCTAGGTGTTTCACTGCATTATACCACATGCTGATAACAGGGCACCTGTGGATCCTACAGCCTCGGAGAGGTCCCTCAGGGACTCTCAGAGTTGGAAGGTTTGCAATAGGTTCTGTCATGTTGACTATCCTTTCTAAAATTCCCACTAAGTGTAGACTCTCCTCCCTACATAACTCTGCTAATGGTATTCCTCACTTAATATTTCAAACACATGTTTTTCTGACTAGGATACATCTTTGCTGTAAGCCTCTATTTCCCCTCTCTCCTTTCTAGCTGAGAGCCAAGCCACCGGGGTAGAGCCATCCTGTCAACCTATTCATAAACTTCAAGCAAGTCATTATGAAGTTAGTTACTTTTTTGGAATTGCAGTAAAAGTTCTGGAAGAAAAGCACCAGATGCCATGAATGAGTGTAACAGGGGTCTAAACATAGGCTGATGGTCAGGACGGATTTCCCCAAGGCTATGGTGACTGATCCAGGCCTCAGGGATAGGTAGACCTTGGACTAGTGAAGTTAGATGAATCTGAGGAAGGCCAAGGGAAGAGCTCTTAGGAAGGCTGTGAAGAAAAGGGGTCAAGAGAGGACTGGGAAAGAAAGGAAGGCCATAGTGGAGAGGGGGGTACACAAAGGCGACAGGGAGAGATCGGGAATGCTACCCCACACATAGAGCAAATACTTTACAAGGCCTTGCACCTTTGTCTTTTATGTTTATCTAGAACTGCCTTGAAATGGGTTGCCCAAAAAAAGCTCAAGGGTTATAAACTTTAATACTATGCCAGACTGCCTGGGTACAAATTCTGGCTTTACAAATTACTAGCTGTGATAGCTTAGAGTATTTATATTTTTCCGTGAATCCTCATTTATAATTGGTAATAATAGTAGTGCTCATGCATAGTGCCTTGAAGATTAAAAAAATTAATACACATTCAGTTTCTAGAACAGTATCTGGTTCCTATTATTATGGTCCATGCTAGTAGTTTAAGTCCTAGTTGCCCTCAACTTTTAGCTTCGATGCCAATTCAGGTCTTCAGCGAGGCAGACTAGTTGAGCAGGGAGAGCTTCAGACTGCACTGCCCATCTGACAAAGACTTAGAGAATCCACTGAGAAGATCCAGAGCAAAAACGGGCTGTTAAAGGAATTCCACTTTGGGCAGAAGTGGTCAGGCTGTAGTACTACTCTCCACTCGCCAGCGAGAGCATCTAGAAGAGTGTGGCACTAGCTCCAATACTGAACATACATCTCACAGCTAACGGGCAAGTCCTTTTTTAAGGGATGCCTGAAGAGTTCCACATATGGCTACCACAGCTTCTCACTCTTTGAATAAGCTCCCCTGTTCTTTGACGCTCCTTTGCATCTTCCAGACTCTCAATTACATTCCTGTGCTGACCCCTAGCCCTCCTCGCCCTGGCCCTCTGGGTCTATTTGAAGGATCTGACCTCCTTTCTGATGGGACAACTAACTCTACCGTTTCCATGGACACTTCAACTTAACCCTTTCTAACCCTCAGGTGCACATGCTTCTGCCTTTAATCCTCTGGTTATGGGCATCTAAGGGCCTTATCTTTCCAACATCTGGCAGCAGCCCTTTGTCTCCCCATGGTCTTCCTTCTCCGGGTATCTGGTTATGTAGTTCTTTCTCTCATCCTAGGCAAAATCTTACCTTTCCATGTAGAGTGTAGAGCTCCTCTGAATCTGTGTGCCTGCGCCAATTGGGGACCAGTGTTCTGGGGTTCGCAGTTCAGTGGGTGCCATAGTTGTAGGTTTTCAGGCTTTTGATAACATTCACCCTCCCCTTCAAGATGGCACAGTCTCTGCGTCCAAGCTGGCAGTTCCTGAAGGGAACCCAGCAGCAGTAGGGGCTGCCCAGTCAGGAGAGCCCCATCCAGCAGTCCCCCACCTTCTTCTGGAGTATAGCTGTCCCTCAACTCACCAACAAGCCCTCGTCATGCAGCCCTCAGCTGTTCCATCTGTCTGCTCCAGAACAAGGTTTGGGACATATCCATCTATTCCACTGCCATTTTTTTTCCTCTTCTCCATTGATTTTTAAAAGGTTTGGAAGAGAAAAGGAAAGACAGGAGAGAAACCAAGATAGCGGCATAGGTGACCACCTAAACTGCTGCCGCACATAACAATTTCAAAACTACAACTAAAAGACAGAACAGACATCACCCAGAATCACAGGAAATCTAGCTGAGTGGAAACTCAACAATTAGAAGGAAAGAGAGGGGCTCACAGACACTCAGTGGAGCTGCAAAAAGCTGAGGTACGGAGACACATGCATGGAGAGGACAGGCGGCAGAGTGCCTGACTGGCTTCCTCTTGCAGGAGAGAGACAGAAACTCCCAACTGCACTGAACCCCAGCTCCAAGCAAGACTCATATGGGGGGAGTCTAGACTGTCATGAAAAGGGAGGAGTGCACAGAAACTGAGGGGAGCCACGAAAAGACAGGTCTGAAGGCACGCACAACACTGCGTGCAGAGAGGGTGGACTGCTGATTGAGCTGCTGGCTTACTCTAGCAAGAGTGAGACAGAACCTCCCAACTGTGCTGAAATGTACTTCCTACTGCACTGAATCCCAGTTTCAGGTGAGACCCTGGGGACCCAGACTCATATGGATCCCCGGAGTGCACAGGAACTGGAAAGGCAGAGGTCTGGAAGTGCACACGTGCACACAGAGAGGGTTGCGGCAATTACTGAGTAACACTGAGACCCAGGGGCCACGTAGGCCAGGCCTGACTGGAGGCCAAGGTTCTCTCTGCTCAGCCCTGAGACTCCACCCTATCCAAGTTCAACAGAGAGGCTTTTGCAATTTTGCAAGTCTTATATCATAAGGTTGACTCCAGCACAGAAGTTTCCCTGGCATAGTGAAAATGCAGAGACAAAGAAACAGATCACAAATGAAAGAGAGGAAAACAAATGACTGGATATAGAGTTCAAAACCATGGTTGTAAGGTTTTCAAGAATTTCCTAGAAAAGATGGATACATTTAGTGAGACCCAAGAGGAGATGAAAAAGGACCAACTATAAATTAAACATACACTGACTGAAATAAAAAATATTATACAGAGACCTAACAGCAGACTAGATGAATGCAAGAATCAAGTCAAAGATTTTAAATACAAAGAAGCAGAAAACACTCCACTGGAAAAGAAAAAAGAATCCAAAAATTGTAAGATAGTATAAGAAGCCTTTGGGACAACTTCAAGCGTACCAACATCAGAATTATGGGGGTGCCAGAAGAGAGAGAGCAAGATACTGAAAACCTATTTGAAGAAATAATGACTGAAAACTTCCCCTACCTGGTGAAAGAAATAGACTTACAAGTTCAGGAAGCACACAGAACCCCAAACAAAAGGAATCCAAAGAGGACCACACCAAGATACATCATAATTAAAATGCCAAGAGCAAAAGACAAAGAAAGAATATTAAAAGCAGCAAGAGAAAAACAGTTCATTACCTACAGGGGAGCACCCATATGATTGTCAGCTGATTTCTCAATAGAAACTATGCAGGCCAGACAGGAATGGCAAGAAATATCCAAAGTGATGAATAGCAAGAACCTACAACCAAGATTATTCTACCCAGCAAAGCTATCATTCAGAATTGAAGAGCAGATAAAGAAAAAGCTAAAGGAGTTCATCAACACCAAACCAATATTATATGAAATGCTGAAAGGTACTCTTTAAGAAGAGGAAGAAGAAAAAGGTAAAGATAAAAATTTTGAACAACAAATACATATCTATCAATAAGTGAATCTTAAAATCAAGTGAATTAAAAATCTGATGAACAGAATAAACTGGCACATATAATAGAATCAGGGGCATAGAAAGGGAGTGGACGGACAATTCTCAGGGGCCAAGGGGTGAGGTGTGCAGGGAGAGACTGGATAAAAATCATACACCTATAGATGAGGACAATGTGGTGAGAGGAGGTAAGGGTAGAGGGAGGGGTGGGAGCCGGGTGGAGGGGAACTATGGGGGAAATAAGAGGAACAAATGTAATAATCTTAACAATAAAGATTTATTAAATCAAAAAAATGAAATGAAAAGAAAGGCAAAGACAGAGAAAAACATCAAAGTGAGAGGAACACTTTGATTGGTTGCCTCCTGCATGAGCCCTGGCCTGGGCCCCAGCCAGGGAGAAGCCTGCAACCCAGGTACATGTCCTTGACCAGAATCAAACAGAACCTGGCTGCAGCCCTTGGGAGATCTCCTAAAAAATGGTATTGTAGAAGGGCATCAACATTAATAAAATTAGGTTTGAAAGCCAGTTCTTCCAATTAATAATTTTGCAAATTACTCAACCTCATTTTTTCCATCTGCAAAATGAAAACTAATGTCCATCTTTCAGGGTTGTGGTAAGAATTGGATGAGATAATGTCATAGCTTCCAGCCCAGTAATTACCATATAGCAAATGCTCATTAATGTATTATTTTTGTTTCTTTCCTTCTTCTGGCATTTTGTCTTCTCCAGATTAATCACTACCAGTTTACCCTTAGATTTTTCTCCTAATATTCCATCCTGCAATACTCCTTTTAAAATTTTATGATCTAATTTTCTGTTTCTAATAACCTTAAAGAAGTTATTTGCAAAATACAATGACATACTCCATATTGTGGTGAACTAAAACCCATCTCCAATGATTGCCCAATATTCAAGCTCTTTAACATGGCTTTTGTTGTGCAGTCCTTCTGCCTGGAATTCTTTTTTTTTTTTTCTTTAATTCTCATTCAGGGATATTTTTTCCATTGATTTTCAGATAGAATAGAACAGGGAGTGAAAGACAGAGAAATATCAATGTGAGAGAAACACATTGATGGGTTGCCTCCTGCACTCTCCCAACCAAGGCCCAGGGCCTGGCAAGGATGGAGCCTACAACTGAGATATATGCCCTCAACCAGAATCGAACCCGGGACCCTTTGTTTTGCAGGCTGAAGCTCTACCCATTGAGCTAAACCGGGTAGGGCCTGTCCAGAATTCTTTTCTTGTCACACATCTCCTGGTTCTGCCCTTCAGTTCTCAATCTTTTCCTCAGAGTGGCCTCCTCTCACCTCCTAATCTAAATTCGCTCTCCATTATACTCTTTCCCTACACTCTGTTCATTTTTCTTCTATGGAATCTATCACAATTTATAATTTATGCTTATTATTATGGCCCCCATTATTTAATGTCTATTTTCTCTGTAGACATTAAACTTCCAAAAGGCAGTGGCCATATCACATCTGGAGCATCCAGCACAGACAATTGATAATACTGTTGGATGAACACATGATTTACCACTCTCCATTCAAACCAAGATTGCACTCAATTTGGCAAGCTCATCTCACTGTTGATTCATGTTCAGCTTCTTGTTCACCATAAGTCCTCAGGCTTTTATACACCTATTGCAGCTAAGTCATCCTGGTCTATGTCTCCATGTATGTGTGTGCATGTGTACACATGTTTAACATGATCAAAGGCACATATTTGGGTAAATAATAGGTTTTCAAGTCAAGAGAAAGGGACAGTGTGAGGTGTGTGTGTGTGTGTGTGTGTGTGTGTGTGTGTGTGTGTGTGTTTAAGGATAAATAGGGTATTAACAAGGTTACCTGGGTCAAATAGTGGAATACTTGAATAGCAGTGTGAGCAGTCACATTGTCAGTGTCATTCTAAAGACTCAGAAAGTGAAATGAGGCCTTATAGTCTGGCTTCATCCTGTGGACAACGGGGAGTTACTAAGGGTATTAGAGAGTGAAGGTCATATCTGTGAGGGAGAAAGATTTCACTGTGAATGTACCTAGAGAGAAGGGAGAAGCTGAGTCTAAGAGACTCACTTGACATTTATAGCAACAGTGTATGCCGGAGAAGGATTATAATTTTTGAGAAAAGTAGTGAGTTTGTTATCGGATAAACTGTACGAGATTCTTAGAGTGTGAATGAACTGTAGGGCTTGCTGAAATCCTGAAATCAAAAAATTGGTGGATGGAAACAGAGAAGGAGGCAATCAGGGAGCAAGTTGGAGAGCAAAGGGCCAAAGAGGAGCGAATGTCAAAAAGGAAAAGTTGCTTGAACTCTTCAGTCATGGAGAAGGTGAGCAGAAGATGAAGCACACCATTAAAAGCCGACAAGATTTAGGCTTTCATGGGTCCCCAGTCATCTTGCATATGGCAATTTGAGACAAGGCAGAGGGGCCAGAATCAGCGTGGTGTGTGGATGATGCAGAAGTGGTAGGTGAAGGTTTAACAGCAGGCATGCTATGAAACGTGAAGGAAGGCATGGCTGGGCTTTGATTTCCTCTGGCCATGTTTGTGTAGGCTTTTTCCGATCTACTTCACACTTTTCAGCCGTTCCCCGGCAGCCTGAGATTTCCCTTCAGTGCTTTTTCCTATTGTCCTGCGTTGCATGCTCCTTTTCCCATCTCTGTTACATCCCTTTGTACTTCCAGGCTCTCTCCCACGTGGGCTGTTCCATAGGTTTATCATCAGACCTGCCAGGTTGAGAGTTATTTTACCTTTTCTTGCCACTTTCTCTACTCAGAGAGGCATGTTGTGGACTCGTGGCTCGTCTTCCTTTGAAATCAGCTTTCCCAAAGTTGAGCCGCTCCAAGTGCCTATCTTAAGCTCTTGTCAGCCACACATACAACCTCCCCGCTTTCAGAAGTCTGCCTCCAGCACTCCTGGGAATGTCTGTTATGCAGAACAGGTGGGGTCTTTCCCAGGCCTCCTTGATAGTCTTCAGACAGGAAGTAGAAACATAATTAGTTGAAAAAGGATATGCTTTTTGCAATCATCATGTGACATCATGTGTAATAAACAGCATTAACTCTGTGGACTACACATGGATGCTAGGCCACCTGAATCTGTACATGCCCATCCTGTTCGAACATGGATACTGAGGGAGGGAGAGGTATCCGCCCTTCCTGAGTCCTTATTCAGTGTGTCTGAAATGTGTACTGCCCCCCAGGTTTGCATACACACCCCAGAAAACATTTCTCAGTTCTATATAATACTATCAGATCTCTCTAAGGTTGTTGCTGGTTGCCAACCAGCCTGGAAAGCGCACTTAGTTTTAGAGAAGGGTAGGAAAAAGTTAATTGCATTCATGCACACAAAAATTAATTTGTCCATGTATTGGAACCCATGGACCCAATATGTGTGTGTGTGTGTGTGTGTGTGTGTGTGTGTGTGTGTGTGTGTGTTTGCTTATTACTTCCAACTTAGTTATTCTTCCTCTAACCTTGCAGCAACACAAAATTCTCAGTTATCTGGATGCCTAGACTCCTCTTATTCCCTCGTCTAGAATGGCATAGCAGCTTTTTCTCAAGTCTCTATCTGTGGCTATCTTGTGTTGATTAAGAAGTAAGTTTTTGACAAGGGTAAAAAGATATTCAATAGGGAAAGAATAGTCTTTTCAACAAATGTGTTGAATATCCACTGGGGGGGAGGAAGGAATGAAGTTGAACTTCTAACTCATACCATATACAAAAATTAATTTAAATGAATCATAGACCTAAATGCAAAAACTGAAACCATAAAATTCTTAGGAGAAACAATCAGAGTAAACCGTGGTGACCTTGGGTTACACAAAGACTTTTTCGGTCTGCCACTAAAAACACAAGCAACTAAAGAAAAATTTGACAAATTGGACTTCAGTGAAAATAAGAACATTTATGCTTCTAAAGAAATCAGAAAAAGTAAAAAGACAATATAAGGAATAAAAAAAAATTTCAAATAATGTATCTAAAAAGTGATTTGTATCTAAAATATAAAGAATTTTTACAACTCAATAACAAAAGGACAAATAACCCAATTTAATAATGGACAAAGCATATTTATCTAACGAAAATATACGAATGGCCATTTGGCTCAAGAAAAATTGCTTGACATCATTAGTCATAAGGAAAATGCAAATCAAAACCATTTTATATACACCAGGTTGGCTGTAATCTAAATGACAGGCAAGAACAAGTGTTGACCAGGATAAAGAGAAATTAGAACCCTCACATATTGCTGATGGGAATGAGCAATGATATATCTGCTTTGAAAAATAATCTGAGAGAGAAGAGGGAGGGGGAGAGGCAGAAAAAGATTAACTAAAGAACTTATATGCACATATGCATAACCCATGGACACAGATAATAGCAGGAGTGGGGAGGAAGGGGTCAATAGGGGAAGAGAGAAAGAGGAACCTCTGTAATACTTTCAACAACAAAGATAATAATAATTTTAAAAAGTCTGATATAAACTCAAAAGAAAACAACAGTCTTCTAAAAGAAACATGAACCACAAGTTCCTTAAAATGTTAAACATGGAGTTATTGTATGACCCAGTAATTCCATTTCTGAATATATAAAATGAGAAGGAAAAAAAAACCACATGTATCCACACAAAAAACTTGTATACAAATGTTTATAGTAATATTATTCATTATAGTTCCAAAATGGAAACATCTCAAATATCCATAAATTGGTGAATGGACAACCTAAATGTCACATATTCATATAATGAAATATTTTCACTCACACAAAGGATACATGCTACAATATGGACAAAGCTTGAAAACATTATGTAAATGAAAGACAGCAGATACAAAAGGCCATGTATTGTATTATTCCATTTATATGAAATATCTGGAAGAGGCAAATCCACAGAGACAAAATTGACTAGGGTTGCCTAGGACAGGTGAGGGAGGGGGACAAAATGTGGAGGTTGTAGGAGGCAGGAAGTCATCACTAAAACATAAAGGGTTTTTTTTTTAAGGGTGATAAAAATGCTCTGGATTAGATAGCAGAGATGGTTGTACAAATTTATGAATATACTCAAAACCACTGAATTGCACATTTTAAATGATAAATTTTCTGATGTTTGAATGATATTTTAATTTTAAAATGTGGAGGAGGAGAGAGGCAGGAAGAAGAGAGGAGGAGAAGAATAAAAAGAGGAGAGGAGAGGAGGGGAGAAGTAAAGTAGCAAATGTTAAACATAGAGTTACCATATAGGACTAAGGAAGGACAGTCAGTGACTTCCAAGAATGTAGAAAAGTGACCAAAAGGTAAGCTGACCAGCTTGTCCATAAAGATTAGGTTCATTAAAACTGTAGATTTTACACACCCATTCAACCCATCAACTGACGGCAGGGACCATCCTGAGGTGTAACTCACCAGCTATGACATCATTCCTAACACACTCAACATCGAATTTTTGAATGATGGATAGATTCTCAACATGTCCTAGACCAGGAGAAGTGTACTACACGGTTATAAGAAAATATAATAGTTTAAATATAAAAAGTTTAAAGATGATGATGTTGATACAGTGCAAAATAAATCTTTATTCAACTGGATGAACGCCGCTCTTCTGAATTTCTCTAACCTTGAATTTCATCTCTTTGTGGCCCTTAAGGCACCCTGTCTTACAATGTCATTTCTACATCTGCGTTATCTCCTTTGTACATGATAAATCCTTCAGTGCAGAATGATCACTGTATCCCGGGGGCCTAGCGTGAGGCCTGCCAACAGTATCCTGGGCTCTCCGTTGATGTTTGTTGGCAAACAAATGAATGAACCTCCAATTCCATTTGAAGCTGAGCAGAATGCACATATAAGAGAAGTTTTAAAACAATGGAAGACTGTTACTGATCATAGAGGCCAAGGGGATTTGTAGCCTGTGCTGACGGTGCCCTTTCCCAAACTAGCCTGTTTCCCCTGTGCGCGGCCCCAGCCCTATTCCATGTTGGAGCAAGAGTTCTACAAACCCCAGGGCCAGACCGCTTCCCGGCTCCTGCGGGGCAGGCACGTTCATGGGAGTCCTGTGGGGAGTTATTTGAGGAGAAAGCAACGCTTCATTCAGCCTTTAAAGGGCCCCAGAAGCTGTGAAGATCTTTTGCTCCTGTTGCCTACGTTCATAGGTTTGGTTCTCTCTGCTTTCTCATACCACAGCAGATAGAAAATACTCCCAGAAATTTTGTTGCAATACAAAAATTTTATTTAGGTTTTGTTTTTTGGGGGGGCTGGGAAATCGGAATTCTATAAAATACTTAAAAGGCACCCAATTTGATTTTCGGTATCTTTAGAAATCTAATGCTTATGAGGGTACAGCAAGAAGTGTGGCTCTTCCAGGATTTCATTTGCTCAGAACTTCTCACATTCGATTCTTTTCTTTATGACAGTTATACACGTAACCACTTTCAGGTACCCATCCTGCTTCTGCATGCAGGCTGCCTCATCTGTGGCTCATAAGACGACCGTGAACTTCCCTTTCAAGACGAAGTCACTGAGGCTGGGAGAGGTGTCGTGACCTCCCGAGCGGCCGCAGGTTACAGCACAATCCGGATCCCAGACTCAGTAGTCAGGCTCTGGATTGCATCCCATTATATTTAGACACACGAAGGCCAGACCCCAGGAAAACATAAACACGTAACAACCTGAGGAACATCGTTTCCAAAATCAACACTGACAGGAGGAAATTAGCCTCAAGATGTGGAGAGGATGTATATTGTGGATTTTTATGCTCTCTCTCTGGTTCATCCTCACATCTCTCTTCCCAGTGCAGATGCTTCCTTTGCCCCAGACTGCATTTCCAGATCAGAAGAAACCCAGCTCTCGGGTCTGGGATTCAGACAAACGTTCTCCCAAGACAAAAAGGTTCACTGCTTCACGCCCTGGCATCAGATGGAAATGCTATAACATCTCCGTATGCAAAGCACTTGCCAAGAGAGTGTAGTGTTTCAAACGCCACGTCCTGACTGGAGACAAGATCGCAGTCCCGGGCCTGGTAGCAGGGTGAATTTATGGAGCAGAAAGTATGGGCTGAGGAAGAGATCAGCCCAGTAACAGTTTACTGGCCTTGCTGTTCTCTTAAGAGGCACTAATGGTAGTGGACTGGTGCAGTGGAAGTAAACCCAGCTTCATTTAAAGCAGCAGCATGAAATTGGTTGCAATAAAATTATGCATTAAGTGTGCATTATGTTTAATAAGACTGGATTGCACTTCCCATGTTTACTCTGTGACTATTGAGGCTGATCCAATTTTCTAAAGTTCTCCAATTGGCTCACGATCGAGTTTCCGGCCAGAAGGTCAGATTTCCCTTGCTGTTATTATATGTCTCTATTACTTTACTATGGCATTTACGCTTTATATTCATTACTTTTTT
>PVJN01009327.1:0-61286 GCA_004026805.1 Lasiurus borealis | reverse complement strand
TCATCGGGAGCTCAGGCCTTGGGCGACTACTATGGGCTGCCAGAGTGCTTCATATGTTTGTGTGGACATTTGGTGTGTACATGGGTGGGCTCTGGCTTTGAAAGTACCAGAGTTAAGTGTATACATGGACATAGCAGTGTCAGCAAGGGACAGGTGGTGACTCTTCTCTTCAATGCTTATGCTAAAGCTGAAAGCTAGGAAAACACAGAGCTAGAGCTGGTGCAGGAGGTGAGGGGGTATGGCAGGGAGAAGACTGCCCCGAGGGACTATGAGAAGAAGGGGGGCACCACACTGAGGAAATGCCTTGGTGGTAAGTCTGGTTAAGGCAGAAGCGAACAGCATAGTTGCCTGGTGGTCAGACCTGACCTCCAGGTGTTTAGGGATGCTGTAATGCTGCCTCACAGTGCACTCAGATGGTCCAGTCATGTGCCAGCATCTCTTGCTTTTAGCTTTTTTTTTTTTTTTTACTATCTTTCCTTCATGTTTTACTATTTTTAAAATTTAATAAATATTATTGTTCAGATTATTACAGCTGTTCCTCTTTTTCTCCCATATAGCTCCCCTCCATCTGGTTTCCACCTCACCCTTTGCCCTTACCTACCCCACTGTCTTCATCCATGGATGTATGCTTTTTGTCCAGTCACTTCCCCCACCCCGACACCCTTTTCTTCCAGAGAATTGTCAGTCTGCTCCCTTTTTATGCCCCTGATTCTATTACATTCACCAGTTTATTCTGTTCATCCGATTTTTTATTCACTTGACTTTTAGATTCACTTGTTGATAGACATTTATTTGTTATTCATAATTTTTATGTTTACCTTTTTCTTCTTCATCTTCTTCCAGAATACCTTTCAGCATTTCATATAACTCTGGTTTGGTGGTGATGAACTCCTTTAGCTTTTTCTTATCTGTGAAGCTCTTTATCTGACCTTCAATTCTGAATGACAGCTTTGCTGGGTAGAGTAATCTTGGTTGTAGGTTCTTGCTATTCATCACTTTGAATGTTTCTTGCCACTTCCATCTGGCCTGCATCGTTTCTGTTGAGAAATCTGCTGACAATCGTATGGGTGCTCCCTTGCAGGTAATTAACTGTTTTTCTCTTGCTGCTTTTAATATTCTCTGTCTTTTGCTCTTGGCATTTTAATTATGATGTGTCTTGGTGTGGTCCTCTTTGGATTCCTTTTGTTTGGGGTTCTGTGTGCTTCCTGGACTTGTAAATCTATTTCTTTCACCAGGTGGGGGACGTTTTCAGTCATTATTTCTTCAAATAGGTTTTGAGTATCTTGCTCTCTCTCTTCTTCTGGTACCCCCATAATTCGGATATTGGTATGCTTGAGGTTGTCCCAGAGGCTTCTTACACGATCTTCAAATTTGGATTTTTTCTTTTTTCTTTTCCGGTTGAGTATTTTTTGCTTCTTTGTATTTCAAATCTTTGACTTGATTCTTGTGGTCCTCTAGTCTGCTGTTAGGTCTCTGTATAATATTTTTTATTTCAGTCAGTGTATGTTTAATTTCTAGTTGGTCCTTTTTCATATACTCAAGTGTCTCATTAAACTTACTGGCCTTTTCTAGGAAATTCTTAAAAAAACCTTGTAACGGTGGTTTTGAACTCTATATCCAGTCGTTTGCTTTTCTCCTTTTCTTTCATTTGTGATCTGTTTCTTTGTCTCCACATTTTCACTGCTTTCCTGAGTTGGTAGAGTAGCTTTTGTGTGATAGGTGTCACACAAAGTGTCCACCTCAGGTGGCTCAGCCTCCCCCAGTTACCTGAAGTGGACACTTTTGGTGTACTCCTTTGTGGACTGTGTGCACAGCCTTGTTGTAAGTTAAGTCTTGATTGTTGTTGGTATCATTGGGAGGTATTGACTCCAAGCCGATTGGCTGTGAGGATCAGTTGTGTCTACGCTAGGAGAACTTTTGTGCTGGAGACACCCTTATGAGACAAGACTTGCAAAATTGCAAAAGCCTCTGTGCTCAGCTTGAATGGGGCGGAGTCTCAGGGCAGAGCAGACAGCCTTGGCTTCCCATCAGCCCTGCCCTATGAGGCCCCTGGGTCTCAGTGTCCCTCAGTAATCGCTACAAGCACCTCTGAGAGAAAGCCGCCCTGGAGTTCTGCCTGCTGCTAGACAGTCCAGTTTCTCCCTGAATGAGTCTGAGTTCCCACAAACTCTCCCAGAACTGGAGTTCAGCACAGAGGGAGATGGAAGCTCCCTCCTTCTTTAGAAAGCCAGCTGTGCAGTCAGCTGCCCGCTGCATGCGCGTCTCTATAACTCAGCTTTTTTGCAGCTCCTCTGAGTCTCAATGTGCTTTCTTCCTTCCTTCTAGTTGTAGAATTTCCACTCAGCCAGCTTTTCTGTGGTTCTGAATGGTGTCTGTCTTTTAGTTGTAGTTTTGATATTGTTGTGTTTGCCTATGCTGCCATCTTGGTTTCTCCCTTAGCTCATATTTTTATTGACTTCAGAGAGGAAGGGAACAGGAGATAGAAATATCATTGATGAGAGAGAATCATTGATTGGCTGCCTTATGCACACCTCCTATTGGGGATCAAGCCCCAAACCCAGGCATGTGCCCTTGACTGGAATCAAACCCAGGACCTTTCAGTCCGTAGGCTGATGCTCTATCCACTGAGCCAAATAGGCTAGAGCTTGCCTTTAGTTCTTGATGCTGGTGGAATGTGTAAGACTTTGCAGCCCTGAACTAGCCCTGTGAAGGCTTCCCTGAAATCTGGCTAGAGCGAAGTACTCTCTGAACACCAATGGGCTCGCCCTCTCTTTGGCACTCAGGGGACAGTGCATAGCACAGGGGATTGGAGCACGGACTCGAAAGCCAGAATACCTACCATCTGCAGGGCCATTCCACTTCTCTGTGCCTGCTTACTATAAAACTGGAATTGCAACAGTATCTCCCTCAGAGGACGTTAGGTGGATCAAATGAGCTACTATAAATAAGTATTTAGAAGAGTTAAGCAATTTGACACACAAACACTTCATCATCAACTTTACTTCCTGGGAGGGGCAGCTATTTCATTTCCAAATGTCTTCACTCTCCAACCAGACTGTGCACTCCCTGGGGGATGAAGCTTGTATTATCCTCGGCAATCTCCGCTAGACTTGGGGCGACTGACTGGGCCGAGGGCTTGCAGGAAACGCATAGATCCTGGGAATCAGACACACTTGGGTTCAAATCCTAACTCTAGTGGTGAAGTTTTGGGTAAGTCATATGACCTCCTCTAGTCTGTTTCCTTACTGTAAAAAGAAGACAGGGCCCTGTGCATTAGATAAGCTCATATAAACTGCTTGTCTCCCCTTCAACTGCTGCCAGCTGCCAGCAGCCTCAATGGTTACATCCGGCAGCAACCCTGCTTGGCTGAGCTAGACCCCTGTGTTCTCTCCCACCCTGAAAAGCTCTGGGGCTCTTACACCTTGGGGGCCCCATACAAAATACAGAATGGGAGGAAAGGCAAGTGGGGGTTGCTAGGAAGAACCCATGTGTGACAGATGTCTTCTGTTTAGCTGAGGGGTCTTTCCCTATTACAGGGACAAAAGTGGGGGCTGTGACCCAGCCAGCCATGCCCAGCTGGACACAACAGACACAGCCTGTCTGTGGGCCGGGGCAGCCAGCAGGTCCCGCTGCCTCACAATGGGACACATCCTCCCGCTCCCAAGCACATTAATGTGCCACTAATGAAATTGTTCTGGCTTATTTACCAAATTAATACAAACGGCACAGGCTGTTAATTTGCATGTCTCTTAATTACTGAGGAAGAGCTCCCAAGCCTGGGCAATATACACACCTCGGTGCCCACCCAGCCGGCTGTGGTCTCATCTCCCTCAGATGCTGGTGGGTGAGGAAGGGGTGAGGCGGAGAGGAATGAGGAGAACTGGACAGCCCCTAGCTCTCCAATGAGAGAGAATCATGGATTGGCTGCCTCCTGCACGCCCCACATTGGGATTGAGCTGCAACACAGGTATGTGTCCTGACTGGGCATCAAACCAAGACCTCCTGGTTCATAGACTGACGCTCAACAGAGCCACACCAGCTGGGCCTGTTCCCTTCCTTTCTCTTGTCTAGATTCTGCCCAAAGCAGTGAGGCACATAATCTGCCGGGGTGCATGCAGGCCAGAAAGGTGCTGGGGCTTACTGAAAGGTGCATAGGAAGGAAGAGAAGTAAAAGCCAGGCAGAGGCTGATGCTCTTATAGAGCCTACTAGTCTCTCTCAGCTGGTCCTGCCCTTCCTAGTTAAAAAGCCTTTAGACGAGAGAGAGAGAGAGAGAGAGAGAGAGAGAGAGAGAGAGAGAGAGAGAGAGAGAGAGAGAGAGAGAGAGAGAGAAAGAGAGAGGGAGAGAGAAGGAGAGAGAGGGTGAAGAGGGAGAGAGAAGGAGACAGAGGGAGAGAGAGGGAGAGAGAGAATTATTTAAGAATTCAGCTATGAGACCACAGAGGAAATTCTGACCACCTTGGGAGATCATTTAGTTGTTTTCCACTCCTGCCTCAGGAGCATCCAGACCTAATGGCTGTAAGTCTGGGAAAAAGCTGTGGTCATGGTGAGGCGGGGGACATGTTTCATGTAGTGACTCAGGGTAGCCAAAGGAGGCATAGCACAGAGGGAACTTACTGGCAATGGGGGAGGTGGGAGACCCCACACATGTATACCCACCTTTTATGTGCCAGGAGGCTGGAGACGTAAATCCCTAAGTGCACTGGTCTTGCCTCTGTGCACAGTCGTGAGGCAGCAAGGAAATTAACCAGCAACAGCCAAAGCCAGCCCCATAGTTAAGAGGCTGTGGAAAGCCTGGAAAACAGCTGCGGGTAATGCTCCTGCCCCAAGGGAGGGGCTGCCTCGGGCAAGACAGGCAGTGCCAGATGCGTAGGTGGAGCAGCAGCTCAGGACACCCGGCCCTGGGGCATCCGAAAATGAAAACTTCCCATGGGGGAGAGAGGTTGCTAGTGGTAAAATCCCGTTGCCAACCTTTCAGATCTCATGGACCACCAGCTGGCTACCGCTGCTCTAGGAGACAGAGCAGGAGCACTCACTACATGTGGGGAGGTGATGCTAGGGGCCCCATGACAGGGTTCCTAAGTGGAAGCTTCATCGTTTTCACATGATGTCTTGCCATAGTCTGGCTTTCAATAACCCCAAAGCCATCATCAAGGAGCATAGCAGAAAGCCTGAAACTGAGAACAAGATGGAAATGAAGCTTGAATGGGGAAAAGGCATTGAGGAACAAAGAAAAAGCCAGAACAGAGATCTAGGTAGCAGCTCGGCCTCTTCTGGGCTGAGGGTCATATGCTTTCCCGGCTCAGTTTCTTCCTGTGTCAATGGGTTTCCGAGGCTCTCTCTGCTCAGAATTTTCTAAGGTTGGGTGGGGTGTTGGTGGTATGCCAGCATGACTGGTAGTTGAGAGAAGGGCAAGTAAGGGTGACCCACATGGCAATTGCCAAGGAGACCTTGCAGAGACGGGAGGGTAGGAAATGGAGAGTAAAAAGGTACTCCAGCCTTTTCCCAACCCAAGTTTCCCACCCAGAGCTTTCTGCAAGATTGTGAGTAGCAATCCAGAGCAACCAGAGTGCAACAGAGACTCCCCTCCTGCCATGCAGCGGTAGCCACAGCATGGAGCCACAGCATGGCGTCCCCACCACTGGTGCTGCATGAAGCTATAACGTGCTGCCTCAATGGAACTGTGAACTTGAAGAGACACCTCACCTTCATAAAGCAGCAGCTTAACACAGCCAACTCAAACCCTGCACTCCTGGCACGTGCTGGCATACCAACGTCTTTCGGAGTCAATAAACATCAACACAAAGCAATTAATAATGTAACTCGGAGAGGCGGTGCCTGTGAAATGCCTCCCAGGCCCCACTGGCAGCAGCTGGTTATGAGGAGTGGGCAGGGGAGAGGCGGCAGCACAGTAGTCTTCTCCCTAACCCTGGGGCAGTGGGGCACCAGTCCCCACCAGCCCTCTGCTTCTAGTCCTACAGCACCTCCAGACTAGATGACGCGTAGGTCCCACCCATAGAGGTGATCGTTCTTCAGAAAACCTCTTTTCTGATATCCATGTGCTGGCCCAGCCAAAGTCCTAGGAATGTCTGGAAATCAGACCCAGGTTGGCAATGACAAGAGGAGTTGAGAAGCTCCTGGAAATCGAGGGAAGGCCTGAGGAGTGGGCCAGGTGGCTCAGGGCTTCTCCTTGAAGGCCTCCGGGATGAGGAGTGCCTGACAGGGACGGGCAGCTTCTGGTCCTGCCTGGGGCAGAGAACCTGCCGGGAAATGCGAACCTGCTGACTCCAGGCCTTTGCCCGCAGTAACACAATTTACAAAGTGATGCAATCTGCTCCTTTGGTGCAGACAATAAGGAAGCCTACTGTTTGTCTTCCCACAAAAGCTAGGGCTGGAGGCTGAGGGAGATCAACTCTCTCCCTGCTGAAGTTTATGCAGGGCACAGGGCTGAAGCAGGGGGCCCTCATTCTGCCCTAGCCCCTGTCCAGGGCACCACCGTTGCTGTCCTTTCCCACAGGTCTTCTGGAATCCCTTTTGAAAGTGGAGCACACCTACCCAGTGCCTCCTCATGTTCCCTGGCTGACGTAGAGAAGGCCTAGCCAAAAGAGCAGTGAGACTGCTTTCCACCAGATGCGCCCAGACAGCATTCTTCCCCAGCCCCATAGCTTAGGCCAGGGGGTCGGATGCAGGGCGTTCTCCCAGAGAGCTTCCGGCTGTTCCGGAGCCCCGAAGGGACTGAGCGAGGGTGACAAGATGGTTGGTCGTTTTTGCCAGGAGAAATCAGTGTGTCTGACTTCTGGAGTAACTGCATGAGGTTATCAAATCTCTGACCTGTTCTGAAAGACCAAGTGTGTTCAGTCAAGTGAGGTTGGAATGCCAGCTTCCCCTCTGAAGGCCCATGAGTCTCCCTGACCCCAAGGCCCACTCTGGGGACTGGTGCATTCTGCACTGCAGACTCTACTCTCAGCCTTCTCTATCTGAACAGCAGTAGGTTTCTATGGAGATCCACAGTCTGCCTTTAAAAAGCACTTATGCTGGCATCCATACCTCTACCACTCACCTAGCTCTAGATCACACCCTCTTTTGCTTCCTCGGGCACCTATTTCTATCAGTTATGAGAGAGAGAACTTCTGCTATCACCACACTAATCTCCTTTTCCACCAGTGTCTATCCCTTTTGACAAATATCCTAGAAAGCTTGCTTTGACTTCACATCCCGCCCAGCTGACCTTTCCCTCTTTACTCAGAGTATTCTGCCCAACTCCCTCTCATGTCTCCATCCACTGCGCTGGCACATCAAAGGTCACTCAAGACCTCTTAATTGCCATTTTAACAATTTCTTCTCAGATTTCATTACTTTTGACCTTTTGAATGGTCTGACAAAGCTAAGCACCCAGTTTCCATTTTGAAACTTTCTTTTCAGGCCTCTGTGATCCCCATTCTTGACTTTTTCTCTCTGCTCTTAGTTTCAGTTGTGAATTTCTTCCCAATAACATGCCCCTTGAATATGGATATTCCCCAGGGGGTCATTTTAAGCTGCAGATAGTCTATATTTCACAGCTCTCGGAGATAAATGACACCACAACTTCTATTTCCAGTCCAAACCTCTCTTCAGAATTCTACTCCACCAGATAAATTTCAAATATAACACATCTTTCTACTGTTTTCACTATAAAACCTGCTATTCCACCTGCATTTTTTTTTTTTTTTAAATCACAAGTGGTAGCCTGAGCAGCTTAGGAATCATCCTTGACTCCTTTGACATTCACAGTCAATCTCCAGGTCACCGATCTACTTCATAAATGTCTCTTGAATTCTTCCCCTCTTCTTTATCCTCAGTGCCACTCCCTGAAAAGTTCAGGCCCAGCTTTGGGTAACTCTGGCACCCCTGCCACCAGTCTTGCCTCTTCCCAAAGGCTCCTCCACAATGTGGCCCCCATCATAGGCAGCCCAGCACAGTGTTCACACAGGCCCTGAGGTCAGACTACCTGTTAAGTCTTGCTCAACTACTTACTTTGCTGAGTGGGTTATTTAATCTCTCTGGATCGGCGATTTCCCTATTTGTCAAATGGGCAAAGGGTTTATTGAAGAAAAAAATGACTAATTAAGCTCAACACTTAAGAAGAATCTGACATATAGTAAAAGCTCAATAAATGACGTTGTGGTTACTTTCTAAAAAATCCAAATCTGATCACCTTTTCCTCTATCGAAATCCTCTGCCGAAGTTCCAATTCCTCAGCACAGTAGCATATAAGCTCATTATAATGGGGTTCTTCTTGGTCTCACTTTCTATCACTTTAGTCCTCAGTATTTTGCTCTAGTTATGCCAAACTACCTCCAGTTCCACACACATAATGCATTGTCCCACGCCTCTGTGCATGTCATTTCCTTTGGCTGGAATGCTCCTTCCTACTGCATTGCCTATAAACCTCTATCCAATCTTTCATTAAGATTCTGCACAGATGTGAATTCACTTGAACCATTTCATTACTTACGTAGGTAATGTTTTCCCCCACAGCACTTTGCTTATATCACTTTTAATTAAATTATTATAATGGCATTTGTTAATGACACTTTATTAATGGCACATGGTACACAGTCAGTTGATGGTGAAAAGTAAAAGGTCCTACGTTCTCCAGGTCACTGGCAGTGAACTTGGATAAGGAAAGTTCCAGGGATAGGAAACTGTTTTTGGGAAAATCCTATGGCACCAGAGTAAACTGGAGAGGGCCTGTTTCGAGGTGTCAACTCTAAGGTGCCAAGGCTGTCCCACAGTTGCCCCTGCTAGAGCAGAGCAGGCTGGCTCTTAGGAGCCCAGAGGGGCAGAAACAAGTCTCGGACAGTGCAGCCAGCACTGATGACGGAGGCACCCAGGCATTGTAGGCAGAAGGGGCTGCTTTGCAGTTGGCTTTGCCTTTGCTGGATATAACTGGTGAGGATGGATTCCCCTATTTATATAGCATGAGCACAGGCAGCAGCTGTGAATGCCTCTCTCTGGTCTCCTACACACCCACCACCTCCTGGCCTCCATCCCTCAGCCAGGACAGGCCCCAGACCACTGTCAAGTGCTGACTCCTCCAAGCCAGGGGTTAGGTGTGCTGCCTAGGCCACAGTCACCTGAAGGAACTCTGAGCACAGGCCCAAGAAAGCCTTAAGCTGCAGGTCACCTCCGGTGCTGGAAGGCCTCCTTTTAGGAGAATAGGGAAACCTCTGAGGAAAGGCAATTGCTGTTGAGTTGGAGGGAATCTGGGGCTCAGATTGGGAGGCCAATTCCTGGTTTTGTCACTTCAGAGTTCTCAGACTGGGTTATGGCCATATGGGCCATTCAAAAGATGTCAGAATGGGGCAACAATATCCTATGTTGGGGGAAGAGGGATGTGGAGGAAGAGAGAACACCTTTTTCTCTTTCACTATCATCTGGTCTCTTGGCAAAAAGGACACAGACACCAATCCCTGTTGAGGCCACAAAATGGCACCAGAGAGAAGAACTTGAATAAATCAAAATTCTACATCTACTTCTAGGGGCCAGCCAATTTACATGGTTTACTAAACTAAAGATAAGAAACAGCAAACAATTTTTACACATAAACACGGAAAGCCCATCTCTCCCAAATAACATCAGATTAACTGCGTGAATCATTGAAGGCAGCGAGACAATGATGAGCACTGTCACCAGAGAGGATGCCTCACCTCTCACCATCAGCCTAGCATTTCCTCTGGGCTTCTCTTATTAAACCCACACCCGGTACTCACACATACCCTCCTTTACCTCCACCCTGCCTTCACTTACCAAGCAGGAAGCCTGGCATGAGCCTGCTCTCCTCACCAAGCTGTGCACTGTGCATGCTGTGCTTGACCCCGAGAGGGCGCCCTTTTCTGATCCACATGACGGAGATCTGTAGACTGCCAGTAAACCTGCCTCTGCACATTCTGGGACAAGCCACAGGCAGAATCACACCTCTCCTCTCACTCCAACTCAGAGTTGCTCTCTTAGGTCCAGTGGGGAGGAGAGATCTGGGCATCTGGGGGATATATGGGTTCAGAGCAGGCCTTTTGATGTGAAAAAAAATTTTTTTTTTTGAGCTGAAGGCAGTCAAGACCCGGCAGGCTCACAGAAACATTCACCTCTCCATTAAAGAATTTAAACTGGAGGTCTTGCCCATAATTAGCATTATCACCAGAAATAACGTTTTATGACTGATCTATAAGGGCAGGGCAAACATTTAACTACTAAACATCTGCTCTTATGACCTTATGAATGACCTTTCTCCCCTCAGAAGCTGCAAATTGTCTTACCTTCTTCTTAGCTTGGACTGCCATATATACCTCATTTTACCTTGTCTCTGACTTCACATGTATGTAGGGTCTTGGACTCCCTTGTGTATGTGGAATTCCTGTATGTAAATTTTGTTATTTCTCCTGTTAATATAATCTGCCTCACATAGATTTAATTGTTAGACCAGCTGAAAGAACCTAGGCGAGTAGAGGAAAGCAAGCTTCTCTCCCCACAACAGGGGACTCTGCTCATGCCTGACGCACATTTCCAAACGCTGTTACAAACCTGTGTGAAGACAGTTAGGAACATAAAGCGCCCTTGGAGATGATGCAGAGCCCCTGCAATAGTCTGAGTTCTTGAGATGTGAGTGGGTGAGGGCTATGTGTGCTCACCCTCCTGCTGCTTGGAAAAAACTGGAAGTTTGCTCCACATGATCTGCAGGGCCAGTGACCTCTCAGGCCACCACTATAGAGGTCTGAGCATGTATAGCTGAAACTGGCCTGGTTAATGACCCTCCTCTCCCTTCCCTTTTCTGTGGGTCAAATCTTGTGGGTTGTTTTTTTTTTATATTACTAATGACAATTAAAATATGGCATTGCCTTGGCGGGTATGGCTTAGTTGATTGAATGTCATTCAAAGATTGCCAGTTCGATTCCTGGTCAGGGCACATGCCTGATTTTCAGGCTTGATCCTGGGTAGGCGGTGTGCAGGAGGTAGCCAATACATGTTTTGCTCTCACATTGATGTTTCTCTCTCTCTCGAAAAATCAATAAAAAATATTTTAAAATATCTTACACTGTCAGAGTGAAGCTCTCATATGCCATAAGCCCTCCAAACTCCCCAAGTAGTGCTGGAGTTAGTACCCAGATAGTATTGGGTCAGTCGGCAGCCCTACCCCACCTCATTCTGCAGGAGGCCCCAGCTGTCTCTGCCTGGAGAAAGGCAAGGAGCAATGGGTATGAGCCAGCACTGAGACCACATTCCCTTTCTTTTTCCATATGAGCCACTGCCCGTGACACGGGCTCCTGATGGTACACAGGTGTGGGTAAACAGCTCATCAAAGTTTGCAAAGCCACTGGAGTAAGATTACAGGTAAAAGAGGAAGAAATATTAGTGGTAGGAAAGGACATTATGTAGATGGGCCACCAGCTTGGCTGTTAATGCAACTCTCTCTGCCCATCTTCTTGACAGGAACCAGGGTTCCATTAATCACAATTATTTCTCTCATTCCCATTTCAACCAAATGTCCCAAATACGATTCAGCTTAACGAGGTCCCAGGAGCTAGTGGGTCGCCAGCCCCTCAACCCTACTATTTGCGCAGGCTGATTTTGCCCTATTCTAGGCAGGGAGTACCTGTCCTGTATTCCCCCACATGGGACCAGATGGCCTTATTTGCCCTGTTCCACCTTCCAATTTGGTTGCAATAAACGGAAATCCACAGACATCTGCCCTCTGCTCCACGTGGGAAGTGCTCCCCCAAGATAGCATGTTCTGAAATGGAGATAGGAAATGAGATGCTCAGTGTCTCCGGCTAAATTTCCCAGAAGCCACAATTAAGAATCCTTTTGAGTCTGGAGGAAGTACATGAGCCTGACCCTTGCCTAAGCCTGGCCTTCTGTTTAAGGCTCTGCTGACAGAGGCTAGCTTGGCTGCAACTACTGCTATCAATGCAGCTCCCCCACCATGGTCTTCCTGCCACTGTGCCCTGTGCAGAAAGCTTTGAGACTCCTGCCCTCACCCCACCACTCAGTGTAAATACCATTTAAGCAATTTGATTTAATTTAATGCTTTTCGGAGGTGCTCTCAATTGCCTGCTGCTCCTGAGCTGCTGCATGGAGCCCGTGGGAGGAAAACCAGCCTGGGAAGGGCAGCAGCAGCAAAAAGGAAGGAAAAGGCCAGCTTGTCCTCTCTGTTAAGCAGGTTCTCACAGGGATGCCACAGGGAGGATAGAAGGAAAAAGAAAGGCTAAGAAAAGATTCTCAGCATCTTCTGTCTTCTCAAAGAGAAAGTGGATGAGATAGTGCTGATACCGCCCCCTCCCCTGTAACTTGTCAACCTTTTTTCCTCTAAGTCCTCTTCAAGGACCCTCTGGTCCAGCTGACCTGCTTGGTATGTGAGCACCAACTCCCTTCCAGTAGCCCTGCCAGGCCCTGAGGTGATGATTGTGCACCATGGTTGTAAAAGCCAGACAAGCATCGGCCCCTGCTCCCTCAAGGGAGACGCAGGTGGCAGAGGCCATTCAGACACGTCTGCTCATTTGCCAGCAGAGGAGTGCTGAGGCAACGCCCTCAGGATGTTTCTGCCCAGGAGTGCAGAATGAAAATGTGTGAAGCTATTTGTAAGGGGCAACTCCACACCACTTTTATCCTCCAGGGAAGCCTCCCATTCATTATTCCTAACAAAGAACTCCATTTCTTAGTGCTTATGTCTTGCCTTGAATCAACCTGTTCTGTTAATCCACTATCTTTGAGCTACACCCTCCAAATGAGGCTGTTTGCTTATTTCTTTGATTCCACCCTCCAGTCCCCACAGCCCATGCACATGTAGCAAGATTCCAGGCAGCCCTGGAAGGCGCTTGGAGGAGGAAGATCGTGGGCTCCTGGACGAGACTGTGTGGGCAGGGCTCTTTTGTTTCTGGGCAGCACCTTCCATACGGCTATATTCCTGGTTGCTACCCAGAGCTTTCCTAACAAAGACAGCTTCCAAGGCCAGGCAGACAGAAAAAAAAAAAAAAAAAAAGAAAAAGAAAAAAAAGGTCGGTTTAAGTTATAATAGAGTGTGCCCTGCAAGGGGAGCTCTTTGTGTTCAGACTTGCACTTGCATCTCTGGAAAGATACCACAGGGCCGGAGGACAGGGATGCCCAGTGGAGCTGATTAAAGAGCTGAGAAAATCCAAAAATGATTAGAATTTTTAAAAATGGGAAGACAAATGCTGAAAGAACTGAAATGTAGAAAAAATCATTAGAATATGTAGAGACCTAGGACTTATTGTAATCAACCACCAATAAATAGTTATTTGGCATCTATTAAGTAGAAAAACTTGCTTTAGACATTGTAGTAGATCCAAATGGAGAAAATAACAACTTGATTGAGTTGAGAAGAGATGATGAAACCACATCATGTCAACTGGTGACAAAATGCCATGTAAACCACATGCCACCGAGTGGCAATACAGACAAGTACTGGAGATCAACTCTGAGGGCTGGACTCCTTGGGGAGGGGCCAGGCATTCATGGCTGGTGGGACATCACAGGTCCGGGGCAAGGCAAACATATCTAAGCTATGGAGTGACTTGGACCATGCTCTGGAAATAATGCATGACTGGGAGGGCAGGAGCAGAAACAAGGAGAGAATTTTAGGATATAAAGGGCTGAGGTCAGGAGAAGGAGAAAAAGAGGGAAAGGGACAGAGAAAGTAAAAGAGAGAGAAGAAATATGAATGCAGGTGAGAGCAGAAGCTAAGAGGAGATGCAACTAGCAGAGGGCTGACCTTGAAGAGTGATGGGACAAGTTGGAGGTTGGTCCCCCTCCCACGCAGATCTGCGACAGATGAATCATGGGATAGACTCTACAATTCTCAGAAAGGCAGGAAGGAAAAGAAGGATAGATAATATCCTAAACAAGATGCACAAAAATCCTGTTAAAACCCTGATGGTTGGGAGGCAGGAGTGGGAAGAAATGGAAAGTCATAGTGATAGCTTATTAATGGAGCATGCTGATGAGAGTGAGATGCACAGAGGGAGTCAAGGAGTCAAAACAAGAGGAGAAAGGCTGATGGCCCAGCCTTTATCGACTTGGTCAGTAGCCTGAGTTTTCATTCCTTCCCTGCATAAAAGACGGGCAAAATACTTTATGTCCAGTCCTACCTTATCCACCTGCCTTGATTCCAGCATTTTTCTCCTGATGTGGGAGACTGCATACATCAGCAGAACTGCACAGTGGGCACCAGTGACAGCGCTGGAGCCATACTACCCAGGTTCAAATTCAGCTTCTGTCATTTTAGTAAACCTGAGCAAGTTATTTGAAGTCTGTCCTTCAGTTTCTTCAAATCGTGACATGGAAGTAATGAAACTGAATACTTCTCTTAGAAGGAAAGTGTGAGGTTTAAATGAGTTATTATACACAAAGCTCTCAGAACATCTGGCACACAATAGCAGTCATTAAATGCTGGCTCTTCTTATTGGGATAAGCACATATAGTGAGGACAAAAACATATTTTGAGTATGTCTAGGTCACAGAGTGCCCAAACTCTGACTCTTTTAAGGAAAAAAGTATAGGCCTTTTGTCAATATACAGTACAACTTGCTTGGTCCTAGCCTTGGCAAGGCCTATGCAACTTCTAAAACCACTAGGGAACTCTGCTTTGAGAAAGAAGAGGATCTGAACTGGAGATGTTGAGCCTGACCAGCCTGGTCTGACCACTGACAATTGCAGAGCTTCATCCCTAGAGGGACATGTGGATCTGTTTCTCTAGTCTCATTTCCTACCACCCCCTTTCCCTCCTACACTAATTACATGGACTCTTCCATCTGGGCAGATTGAGCCATCCGCTGTGATTTCTAACTGATACATTGGTATCTCTCTCTGGAGCATATGTCCTCCTGCCCTTGACTTGGCTGATGCCTACTCATCCTTAAAAACTCGGCCTATAGAGTAACTTCTTCCTGAAAGTTTTTTCTTTTTCAAAATATATTTTTATTGATTTTAGAGAGAGCAAGGGAGAAGGATAAAGATAGAAACATGGATTGGCTACCTCCTACACGCCCCCTACTGGGCAAGCCTGTAACTTGGGCACGTGCACTGATTGGGAATCCTGGTTCGTGGGTGGAGCCACACAAGCCAAGTCAGGAAGTCTTTTCTGAATCCCAGGTTGTGCTCTGAGAGAATCCTCTGAGTCCAGAGTACATATCACCCTACACTCTAGTTGTTGATAGCTTTTGAGCCTGCCAACTCCTTGATGGTAAAAACTTGACTTTCTTGACTTTGTGATCCCAACTCCTAGCAGGGTGCCTAATGCACAGTAAAAGGTCAATACGTTTGTTAAATGAACTGAATGAAAAGAAGACCCATCTGCTAATCACTGGCACTTATCTATTGATTTGTCTTTGCTTTTAAAAATCTTTGATTCAAAGACCATAAAAGGAAGATAATCTCAAAGAAACAAGGCCTTTCTTCCTTTTATTACTGATCCAAACACAGTCCCTGACATACGTATCTAGGGCAAAGGCCAGCTCTGAAGACCTGCCACATTACTGCTATTGCTCTGAACACAGGTTTAGTCTGACAGCCAAGCACACTGTAGATCACAAATATCCCACGTAAGAAGGCTCTGCAGTTTCCATGCCCACATCTCAAGGAAAGACCAATAGTTCCCATTACAGGGAAGAGGGAAAGGAATTCACATTTACTGAGTACCTGCTGGGTGCCACACACTGAATTAGGTTCACAGACGGCATGTGGCCTGTTAATCCTTACATCCTTTTTGTTTAGTATTTATTGATAAGGAAAGGAGGCTCAACGAGGTCATTTAGTAAATAGAAAAGCCAGAATTTGAACACAATCCTGCCTACTTGCAGAGACTAGCTCTTGTCACTAACAATCGGGCAGAATGATTTGCTGATATCGGGAGAATCACACTGCCAGGGAGTGGGAGGCCCATTAGGGGCTGGGACTGAGGCATGAGGCATGCTGAGAGAGGACAGGAAGTGGACCCGGGGGAGGCATTGGTCTTCCTCCTGGCCCTGGCTGCTCTGCTTTTGGGCCAAGAGGTGATACGTTAGTATAAAGGAAGTCATTAAGAAAGCTGCAATTCCCCTCTACACAGATGTGCCTGAGCTGGCTTCCCCAATGATCCCTCGCTGAGCACTCCAGTTAGCAGTGTTCTGGGCTCATTACCCTCTGGGGTTCATTGCATCTATTCTCTGTTGGCTGCTCAGCGTGAACCCAGCGCCAGGACCTCATCACCCCCAAGTGCCTGGGAGAGCCACCAGCCGCACCCCTTTCTTTTGGGTTCACACAGGGACCTGGTCAGGCGAGGGTGTTTCCTTGGCATGAGGCCAGTAGATTCCGCCACTCCTATTTTGTTCTGTACCTGCCCCCCTGGACTCTGTGGAGGTATGCTACAGCAAATACCCAGAGAGGGGCTCTAACTCTGAAGTTCAAAACTCTGAAGCTCCGGGGGCGCCTTTAGATCCCAGAGGTGGCCACATCAGCCACACTGAAATGGCAAAAATCTGGGAAACCGGAGAGCTCCCCCAGAAGAGAACCCGGCCATCTTCCTGCCTCCCAACCCCCTGTTGTGGATCTGCCTTTTTAATCCTCTCACCAAAACTACATCCTTCCGGCTTCCCTAACCGAAAACTAAGTTTATTATTGAAAAGCCTAGAGACTTTATCACTGTGGAGATGAGGATATTTAAAACTTATAACCATCTTTCGGGCCAAGATCAGGCAGATATCCATGCTAATTAGAATAACTCAACACTGCACAAGTTCATCCCATTAAATTAAATAGTTAAGAAAGCCTTTCCCCACATCACAGAGATACTGTGTGTATGGTTTTCTGCTCACCTTTCTAACTGCATTCATCAGTCCATTTCCTTTCCTGTGTTGAAATAGACCTCAGAGTTACAAATTGCTGAGTGGCAGCAGAAGTTTTAAATTAAGCATTCATGGGTGGAGGTGAGCTTGGGAAATGATGTAGGTCGTGAGGCAGGCAGGCAGGAAAGATTTAATGCCTCATGTGTGGGGAAAGCTGAGGCTAACAGACCAGTCTGGATCTAGCTGGGGATGGAGGAGCCAAGGGGAGGGGCGAAGAAAGAAGGCCAAAGAGGAAGAATTTAAAAGCTCTCTGGTCAAAGGGCCAGACATACCGCATGACAGAACGAAAATTATTGGTGACCTGGTACCCGGCTAATGCCAACCTCCATGCATAGCATAAATATCTGCTGTGCAGAAAAGTGTATGTGTGAGGTGGGGACACTGGGAGGCAGTCAGTCAGCCAGGTGCTTGTGCCTCCCTCCACTCCTCTCTGGACACTGTCAAGTCCAGATTCCATCTCTTCCAGCTCGTTCTGTGTGACAGGCACTTCCCCCAGGTACAGGAGAGCAGAGCTTATATTATAAAGGCTTGTCTTGAGGTAGTCCTGGGGCAGAACTCATGCCCTCCCCCATCACCTCCGTTTGCCTCAGGAGGTGATGTCACCTCTCATGTCATTCCCTGTCCCTAGAGGACTGTGGAAGGCCCGAGGCCTGTGGCCTGGGGAGCACTGAGCAAAGATGCTTGTGTGTATGCTGCTGCTACAAATGACCATCACGTGGATGGTCCCTGAAAGGAGGCCCAGGGGACTGAAGATGACTTACTGACAGCAGCCTTAATGGTGATCAGTGGCACAGGGAAGACGGGCAGGCACAGCTCTCTGGGAGCCCACCCCCTGTACCAACTATTCCATTTACCTTGGCTTATTTTCTTTCACTGCAGAGCAGCTCCTATGTGCGGGCAATAAGGGTATGGCTGCTCTAGCCCACAGGCCTGGGGTGGCGAAGTATTCAGCTTGCTGATGTAGGACTGCCTGAGGCCAAGAGGCCCAAGCAGGAGGCTGGTTCTCCCAGGCACATCCCCAGGGGCATAGTATCAGAGAGTGCCAGACAGTCCTTCCCGAGTTTTGACCCACAAAAGAGGGAGCTGCTCCCAAACTCTGGCTTCCCCTAGTCTCCCATTCACCCGGAATCTCCATCCTCTGCTTGCCGGTTTTACACTCCCCCCCAACTCATTTTTCTCAGCTTGCTATGTTCGACCATCTTCTCCTGGGCTGGCCTCTTTCCCCCATTTCTGTCTTTTGATCAATTTTGTGTTCCACATTCTTCTAGCTAGTGGCAGAAAAAATATTACCTTCCAAAGTGATTGGCCTCCTGTGACATTTTTGAAACCTGTGAGTCATTCAGATCTCTGATGGGAGGACAGGCAAGAGGGAAAGAATTACCTGGCACAGTCTGAGGTGGACAACAGGGTCGAATTCTTTACTTAAGAGCCAGCAGCCTGGAGAAATGGAAGAGCTAGAGTGGCTGAGAGTACGTTCTTGTGAAGATTCAGGTATAGGCTTGTATGGCAGAGAAGAGGCTTTAGGGAGAAGGGAAACAGCTAGCTGGCTTACTGCCTAGGCACAGGGTGACTGAGCTTCTCATAGCCCCAAATGGTCTACAAACATAAAACTGCCAAAATTTGTCCCTGTCAATTTGAAAGCATTAAAACCCTATTTAATGAGACCATCTAAAGAGACCCTTCTGCACCACTTATTTAATCTGATCACACCCTACCTAAAATACATTTGCAAAATTTTAAATTAATTCCTTGTGATTTATGTGCTATTTTATAGGAATCAATTTAAAAAGGTGTGTGTCAATTATGTATGCACTAAACCAGCACTGTCCATACAGCAACCACTTGCTCTAATCTGGGAGATCCTTAAGGGTAAGGGCTGGGATTGGTCTCTTAATATCCTTTTATTGACCAGAATTCTCTGCCCTGGGGACCTATCAATGTAACACTGAAATCCCAGGGGCAATGATTTTCAAGGCACAAAAATAGGGTGGGATAAGAGAATGGCATTCCAGACACGCCCATCAGGCCAAGCTTTGGACAAGGAGATGGATTTCGTTTGATTTCCCTTGACAGACGAGTTGTGTTCAGCAAACAGCCTGGCAAGCGGCTGTCACTCTGATGCTGAGCTCTGACAGGCATCGGCCAGGCTGCAGCGTGAGCATGCAGATTCACACAGAGGCCTCGTCAACGTACTTGGCTCTGAAGACAGGATGGCAATGCCCCCTCAGTGGCTGCTGCCAGGAAGGAGACTGCACTAGTAGGGAAAAGGAGATAGTATGGCGTCTCCTCAAAATACCCCTTCCTAAGGGGGAGGACAAGCTGTGGCAACGAAGGGGAGTCAAAAAGGGGAGGCGGGCCAGATCCAATCTTGACAGACAGGCTGTCAGTTCAGTTGGAGAGCTTGTTCAAGGCACTGAGACAAGCAAATCGGGATACTAGGTGAATGGCCTGTGATCTGTGAGCTAAGCAGAAGAAACGGCCTTCGGCAGTTCTGCTTTCCCTCCCCACCCAGCACCTCTCCAGTGCCTGAAGCTGCCTCCAAAGCCTGAGGGAATTACAGAACATCCCATCTGAACCCAAGGTCATCCTGCCCCCCTCCTCCCTCACCACACCCCGCCCCACCCCTCGAATGTCTTCCTCAGACCTCTGGGAGATACCCAGCTTCTATCAAATATTCCACTCTACTTCATGAGTCCATTTCTCTGTCATAAAGTCTTTCAAGTTACTAGTAAAACCCACCCACCTGCACTTCCTTCTATCCCTCTAAGTTTTGTAGTATGGAGCAATCTGGAGTTAATCGGATCCCTTTTTCATACTTACCGGTAGGTAACAGTGGGAAAGTTAGCTCCAAGGGCTGTTTTTGAGGATTACATGAGAAAAAACTCTATGATCGACTCACATGAATAGTGTTCATTCCCTGCCACTGCCCTCTACGTAACAGCCATTCATATTATTCATGTTTCCTCTGTCCTTTCTCTCCATCCCCCATGGTTTCCATGACTCCCTCGACCTTGGACCCCACATTCTATACTACCCATGTCCCTTCCTAAGAATGCTCCTCCCATTTATTAAAAACTCTAAAAAAGCAATGCTCACAACTGAGTACAATATCCCAGATGTTGCTAAAGCAGAACCGAATTACCTCTGTTGATCTACACTATTATTCTATTAATATAATTTTTATCAGTCACTTCACATGGTTAGTGTACACTTTGTAGTAAATATGTCCCCCTCCCTGCCCCGGGTTATTTTCAAATGAACTGCTGTCAAACTAGGTCACCTTCATCTTGTAATTGTGTAGCTAATTTTTTTTTTTAAACTTAAACACAGGACTTGGCATTTGTTACAACTGGTAAATCACATTTTACCTTGTAATTTGCAGCCTCCCTCCCTCCTTCCAATTATATTTTATTGATTTCAGAAAGGGAGGCAGAGGGAGAGATAGAAACATAAATGGTAAGAGAATCATTGATC
This sequence comes from Lasiurus borealis, assembly GCA_004026805.1. NCBI lineage: Eukaryota > Metazoa > Chordata > Mammalia > Chiroptera > Vespertilionidae > Lasiurus > Lasiurus borealis. The sequence continues at coordinate 40,940 of PVJN01009327.1, read as the reverse complement.
AGCTGCCTCCTATACGCCCCTCACTGGGGATGGAACATGAAACCCAAGCATGACAGGGAATCGAATAGTGACCTCCTGGTTCATAGGTCCACACTCAACCACTGAGCCATGCTGGCGGGGTGCAGCCCATCTTTCTCCATACTTGTAAGATATTCTGAAACTTGATTTTCTATTAACAAAAATCTTGTTCATTTCGAATGTGATAAGTATGCCTTCTGGGCTCTGCCAAAATCTTAGGAAGGGCAGACAGACCCAGGGCAGAAACTTACTGTAAAACCCCCTCCCTCCCAATGGGAGCCTGTGGGAAGGTCTGGAGGCAGAGCACACAGGCAGCAGCTGAGGACAAGGTCTGGATTTTACCCTATGGAAACCCAGACCCCCTCCTTCATATTTCCTGGACTGGAGGCTTTTAGGTAAATGAAGCTACTCTCCTTTACATGGACAGGCATACATCTGAGGGAAGAGACTATGTTAAAAATGGAGACTCGGCAAAGAACTTAGAAGCAACTAAGAAATGATGTTTTTCCTTAGCATGGGAGGCTGACTTGGCTCTGTCCCCTCCCAGAGTCCCTCATCTCAGCAGCTCTGCCTATCTTCTTGGAACAATGGTTCCCTCAAATAATTATAGAAACTCTTGGGGAAGGCTGGCTGGGTCACAGGTAGGCGGCTGTGGGAATGCTGAGAAGGATCTTGGCAGCAGCACAGAAACTGGATTTGCAGGGAACATGATAAATGGAAGAGTGTTTGGGCTGAAAGATCATGGGAAAATGGTGTGAGGGAGGACCAAAAAAATCAGCAGGGATCTGAGGCCGAAGCTTTCTTCAGACTGCTCTGATGACAAGACCTCTAGGCATCTGAGGGGCCCATGGGACTCGCTTGGGGTCCAGTACCCCTGGATTTATACACGGCAATAAGGCCTCCTTCTGATGGGTCAGCAGCAGTGATCTCATTGATCTGGTGCAATGACTGACCTGCTCAAGTCAGTGAAGGCAGAGCTTGCAGAGGCTTTCTTCTCTGGGTCTGAGAGCGGTGCTTGCTGTAAGGGTGGGGTTTTGGGGAAAGGGCTAAGAAGAACAATGAGGAGTGGATTCTGGTCGTACTTTTCAGGACCTGCTGGGTATCACTAACTAATTTGACATAAGAATGGACATAGGCTTGCCAAAAAATAGTGGTTTTTGCAAAAATTCTTTATTTGCAGCATGTAAATAGAAGAATCATTCACATGCAAAAAAGGAAGGAGAGAAAGAAAAGAATGAACTGTATAAATATCTTTCTGTTAACTTTTCTCTTACACACATGCATATGCACACATCAATTCCGGGTACAGCTTTTATTTTCTTTTTTTAAATATATATATTTTTAATTGATTTCAGAGAGGAAGGGAGAGGGAGAGAGATGGAAACATCAATGATGAGAGAGCATCATTGGTTGGCTACCTCCTGCATGCCCCTACTGGGGACCGAGCCCCCAATCTGGTCATGTGCTCTTGACTGGAGTAGAACCCGGGACCCTTCAGAACTCAGGCCGATGCTCTATCCACTGAGCCAAACCAGCCTGGGTCCAGGTTCAGCTTTCTTATGAAAAACAATAGCATGGTACCTGAGGTTATCCCCGCAATCAGTTCTTCTTGTACAGTGACTTCTGGGAAGCCTTACCCATGTATGTGTTCCTGGCCTAGTCAAGCTTTCATTTGATGAACCTGTGGCATTAGCTCAGAACCTCTTTTACATTCACATCACTTTCAGAGAGCCCTGACTCCACCATTCTATCCCTTCCTATAATGTGGAGCTCTCTGGTGACATTTCTCCCATGAATCTACTTACGAGAATCATCCCCAGTTTATGAATTAGGAAACTGAGATTTAAAGAGTTAAGTGCCTAAGGTTTAAGGCCATGCAGCCAAGTAAGTGCCAGGACCAGAATTCAAAAGTGGCTTTCTGATTCCTAAGTCCACTCTGCTAAGCATCACGCCATTCTGCTGCACTGACATGTCATTAAGACTCAAGGCTCCTCGCCGAAACCGGTTCGGCTCAGTGGATAGAGCATCGAGAGGTCCCAGGTTCGATTCCTGTCAAGGGCTTGTACCTACCTTAGTTGCAGGTTCATCTCCAGTGTGGGGTGTGCAGGAGGCAGCTGATCGATGTCTCTCTCATCGATGTTTCTAGCTCTCTGTCCCTCTCCCTTCCTCTCTGTAAAAAATCAATAAAATATATTAAAAAAAAAAAAAAGACTCAAGGCTCCTCAAGTCTTCTGGTCTTATCTGGATCTAGAGGTGATGGGAGGTTACAACTATGGTGGAGTTAAGGGAAGGAAGAGGGGAATTGGCAGGCCTTGTATCACCATCACACTTAAAGAGCCAACTGTCCTCCTTGGAGAATCGGAGAAAGTGTGGGGAAACAAGTAATGTGAGAGGAGGGGCCTCTCACATGGGAAGAGTGAGGGCTAGGGGAGAAGCAAGAGCAGCCAGGCCTGCTTCCTTTTATCCAGAGTAGAAAACCTTCTGGGGGACTTAGCAGAAAGACAGATCAATGATTGAGCCCTCTACATTATGATGAAACTCAGACCTGGATGGAAAGGGAAGAATGAAACAACCTGGCACTGAAATGATGCTGGTTTTGCTTCTGTAAGAGTGACAAAGAAAAAGGGGTGAAGAGCAGGACTGAGGAGAAGGCAGACTCTTTGAGGTAAAGGTTCTGGCCCCACAATTACTACAAGAATGAGCACAGGGCCAACATATCAGGCTGAAAGGCTCTGCAATCCACCTAACCTTCCCTGAAGGTCCTTTCTCTGGTCGAGAGAAAGATAAGACAAATACTCATGTGAACAGCTGCAAGAAGGAATTGTCAACCAGAGAGCATTCTGTCTACCAACCCAAAGTGCAATAGAGTGGGGTGAGGTGTTACACAGCTGAGTGATTAATATTTTACTCGGGGAACTGATACACATACATTCTGCATCGCTATGTATTATCCATGTCCTAGTTGCTTTATGCTTTCTCACCCCCCAAATAAAAACTGGTCCCAGCAGCTTTTTCCATACAGTGGTCAGGTCACCTCTGCGAGCTGTTTTCAGTGGCAACATATCCTTTCCCTCTCTCCCACCCAAGGCGGTAACCAAACAGGCATGTTTTCCTAGTCATCCCAATCAGTGCTAATTGAAGCACTTAATTCAAAGACAATAACATTTGTTGTTTCAAACCATTAGAAACATTTTGCATGAGGCCTGCTGGGAGACTGTGGTACACACACACATACAAACATGCCCACAAGGCTCACTCAACATGTAACATGCACACAATTAACAGCTTCAGGAGAGATTTGGCAAAAGCATAGTCAGCAACTGTCAGCCTGTTTTTCTCAACAGTGGTTCCTCAATTAAAAAAAAAAAAAATCAGCCCTGGCAGGTAGCTTGGTCCATTAGAGCACTGTCCCAGTAAGTAAGGTTGAGAGTTCCATCTTAGTCAGAGCACATACAAGAATCAACCAAAGAATGCATAAGTAAGTGGAACAACAAATGGATGCTTTTCTCTCTCCCTTCCTCTACCTCTAAAATCAATAAAAACAAAACTATGTTAAAAAAAAAAAATCACTGCTAATCCTTATTCAGGGCCTGGAAATCACTCCCCTGGTCTCACCCTCCCCACCCTGAACTTCTGCCTCTTGTGATCCGTGAGGTCCAGAAATGAACAGGAAGGAAGAGACGTGCAGACCTCAGATCTCTGGCACTTGGCAACTAGAATCTTTAGGGGAGGAGGTATGAGAGAGGGGAGAAAGGAGAAGCACTCCCCTCAAATGCTCGTGGGGGTTCCTTATCGGTTCCCCTGACATAAAGGATGCCTGTATGCAACAGCATTGATTAAAGGAGAGGTCCAAGGGGCATAAAGATTTGACATTCCCAAAAGAACATCCTTTCCTACAGCTTCCATTCAAGCCCTAAAAACCCCAAGAATGAGGAGAGGGATCGTCCTTGTTGCTCCGCCCTCAGGGCCTTGGTGAGAAAAAGTGAGAGAGACAGAGAGAAAGGAAATGATGACAAGGGAGGAAAGAGAAAGAAGAGCAAAAGAGCAGGTGGCAGGGGAGTGAACCCCAGACCGATTAAAGCTGCAGGTAAAAGGAAGGAAATGTATTTTTAGAGTGACTTAAGATGAGTGGAAATAGCTCAGGGCAAGGGATAGGCCCTGGGTTCTAATCTTAGCTCTACCACTAGAGCCAGGGTAATTTAAGATAAGCCACTTTACTTCTTTGATGTTTTCTCATCCCTAGACAGGGATGGCATTGATTTCTGAGCTTCTTCTAGCTCTCCAACCTCCCGAGTGCAATCCTGAAATTGCACCCTCAGTTTGACTCTCTCCTGCATTTTTCCCTCCTGAGGGATCAGGGCCCAAACTGCTCGGGTTCAGTCCCTTGTCATCTGATCTTTAGGGGCTCTACTCATCTACTTCGCCTCTTTTTGAGTTTTGAGGCTGAGTCAATAGGGGCTGCCTCTTTTGCCATGAGGTTTTCTAGATTGGTGCTTTCCCCCTTAAAGTCCCACTGAGTAACATCAAGCCCTATCAATTAACGAATCATTGCTGGATCACAGAGGACAGAAGAGATGCTATTAGAGCAGAGACAGATAAATGCTGGTCTGATCTTTAGGAAGAACAAAGAAAAGACAGTAAATTCCACAGGTAAGAGAGTTATCTGTCCTGGACCAAATCTCAGAATCAGTTATTGAAACATAGTTGGTGAGCTCTTAGAAAGCAAGTGGTTGTTATTAGATGATACATGTTCACAAAAAACAAGTCAAACTAACCTAATTTCCTTTGTCGGTGGGGTCACTAGTCTATAAGATGAGGAGTCATTATAAACCTGCTTCCTCCAAGGGACTGAATTATTTCAGGTGTGTCAATGATGGAGCACAAAATGACAACCACAACCGAGTTATTCCCTTTACAACTATTTTTCAGCTTCTCTAAGTAAAGGACAAAGTCTAGGCTTAATGGTGATGTCTTCACCATTTCCTTTAATATGGTTTTTGTTTTTTTAAATATATTGTATTGGTATTTTACAGAGAGGAAGGGAGAGAGATAGTTAGAAACATCGATGAGAGAAAAACATCAATCAGGTGCCTCCTGCACACCCCCTACTGGGGATGTGCCTGCAATCATGGTATATGCCCTTGACTGTAATCGAACCTGGGACCCTTCAGTCTGCAGGCCAACACTCTATCCACTGAGCCAAACCAGCCAGGGCTAGTATGGTTTAAAAAAACTGATTTCGGAGAGCGGAAGGAAGAGGAAGAGACATCAATGATGAGAGAGAATCACTGACTGGCTGCTTACTGCACCCCTCTCCACTGGGCACTGCGCCCTTGACCAGAAACCCGGGCATGTGCCTTGAATCATGATCTCCTGGCTCACAGGTCAACGCTCAACCACTGAACAACACTGGCCAGGCTCCTTACCATTTCTTTAACAAAAAAAGGGCAGACCTCAGACTCAGAGCCTTGCAGGCATATAAATAAGATTTAGGCAGAATTTCTGAACACTATTCTGTATTTTCCATTGTTATTTTTAAGGTTTCCTTTCATTTATGGTACATGATACATTTCTATTTTTACTTTTTTAAAACGTATTTTTTTTTATTTCAGAGAGGAAGGGAGAGGGAAAGACAGATAGAAACAATAATGAGAGAGAATAACTGATTGGCTGTCCCTTGCATGTCTTGTACTGAGGACCACACCTGCAACCTGAACATGTGCCTGGACTGGGAATCGAGCCATGACTTCCTGGTTCATAGGTCAATGCTCAACCACTGAGCCATGATGGCTGGGCCATTTCCATTTAAAAAAATTTCCTTTAAAATAATTTATTTAAGAAAAAACTGAGTAATTTAAAGAAAAAATTAGGAAGTATAGTAGAGGGGTTATTAGGATTTGGCAGGAGCACAGAGATGGCACAGAATACCTGAAGTTGGGGAGACAAAGCTGCAAATTAAATGTAGCTGGCAATAGCAGTGAAGGAACCACTTGGTGGCAGTTAGGCTGTCTGAGCCTACGGGCATTCATTATAGAAAGGCCTATTATTACCTAGGCAATAGCCATTACTTCCCCATTGGCAGGTCTCCGTGGCATATCCTGGTGATATCTGTATGTGACTCAGGAAAATGCTCACTGGGCTGTTATTTTTTGTGCCATGACACTCTGGCAATCAAGAGGAATCTATGGACCCCCTTCACAGAATAATACATATATATTAATTCTGAGGCATAACTGACAAATATTATATTGTTGTATGTTAATTATTTATGTCAATAATATGTACATACAATATTAGTTTTAGGTATAAAATATAATTTAATATTTGTATATACTATTTATTTTTTAATATATAAAATATATAAGATTGCAAAGAAACCAATTATATTGAAACATTGTTAAAATATTTTAAAAAACCCAGCCAAATCAGCTGGGGGGGGCAGTAGCAGGGTGTTGGGGGTCAATGGGGGGTAAAAGGGAAGATATCTGTAATACTTTCAACAATAAAGATAAAATAATACACCATCAAAATAAGGAAAGAGTAAATATACACACTTCTTTATTAACATGCTAAACACCAAGATTTAGCAGTAGGTCTAAAAACTACAATTTCACAGCAGTGGTAAGAGTAAATAATATTTTGGAATTCCTGCAACTACTATGATGTAATATGAAAATGTTTGTGATTTCTCTTGGTGATAAATTCTTAGATATACTAGGTTTACTATGATTTGTTGCTTATATTCATGTTCAAAGATAATGCTAAAATTGAGTTAGAGAGTAATCAAAATAAAGATGTAATTTTTTTCTCCTCCCAATGATTGATATCACCCAATCATTGGAGTGGGGTAGGAGAGTTCTCTTTCCTAGTCGCATAAAATGTAAGAGAAAGTCTGGTGAGAGGATTGTGGGAAAAGATTTTTTATGCTTTTAAAAAAGATACACAAACAGATCTATCAGTGCTAATACAACTCAATTCTGTATAAGAGATCCATTTCCCCCCCCCATTAGCCCACATGTATTGCTAGTTTCCATTCTATCAATGTACAAATTTCTTAATTCATAGACCTAAATCTGATAGAAAACTTGGAGAAGTTCAGAGACCCTATAATTATAATCTCTATTAGTCCTGTAAGTGGAGGCTAAACCCAGGACACAAATAGATTTGCTAAATAAGGATTTTAAGAACTCAAATGGCATTAGCAGGCCACAGAGACAAATAAATGCACACAATGACTGAATGAGATCCATCAATACAAAAAGAGATACATTCTTTACACTCTGTATGAGCTATCTGGAAAAGGAAAAGACTCAACAGGAAAGTGTTATTCATACTTCTGAGGAGAGCAAAGCCATTTCAAATCCCTTCTCAAAGGTTTTCTTAACAAACAACAGTGTGGTGAAGGCCTGGGAGGGGGCGCGGGAGCCAGATGGAGGAGGGCAATGAGGGGGAGAAGGGGGATATCTGTAATATTCTTATCAATAAAGATAAATTAAAGAAAAGGTTCTCTTAAACTTTTAAGTTTTCGGGGTAAGGATGAGAGGAGGAATAAAAGGTGGGGAAGGGAGAAGGAGCAAACAAGCCTCTTTCTTTACTCTAGTCTAGACCTTCTTTTTATTATCCCATTGTGGGAAAACAATGAATGCTTTCAGTAAGGAAGAATTTTTAAAGTAAGCATGATGGATGCACAGGGACATGTAGAAAATTCCTTGGTGACCAGCTTTCAAGCCACTGGTTTCAGAGTTTCTGCTCATCTGACCTTCAGGAGGCAAAGATCTCTATGAAACAAGCAGGACTGAATTTGTCTACAAAACCATTTTCTTCATGAGCCTGCCTGTCCCTTGTGGACAGGATGGAAAATCCTATGCTGCAAAGCTCCTTGACCGCACTGAATTGAGAGGCGAATCCCATGCAAACCACAGGTGCACTGACCCAAAGCTGGTGGTGGGCACTGGAAATGGGAGGTGGATCTGGGAAAAACCTTCCTCTAGCCAAAGGGAAGTACTTCCCTTGGTTTTCTCCTCTATCAAGTGTCTGTAGGCAGACAGCACCGAGTCTGGGGTGAATCCCTGAGTGGAGCAACAATTCTGTTCCTTTTGAAAACCAAATAAATGCTTCTTAGGAAAAGCTGAACACAGGCCAATGAAGGAGATCCCACTCTGCTAGCTTTCGGCCCCAGACACAGCCTCTCTTAAGCTATTTGTCTGGTTATACTGTTCTATTGAATGAATACTCTTTAGAAAGTATTGCAGTGTTTAGTACAGGTATATTATTTATGATGGATTATATATGGGCAACCATATGTTTTGAACATATTTTTGTTCAAAGAGTTGGACATTAATATATTCAAAACAATTAGAGCAAATGAGAGACAGAGGAGGTTTTAGCCCTGGCAGAGTTGAAGCTGGTAGGAGAAACCCAGCAGTGCTGAGTTATGGGGATAGTTGTAACCTCTGAGAACATGAGCCACATAAGACAAAATTCAGCCAACCTCTTGGCTGCTCTTACAAAGAGATGCAGCCCAACATGGTGATGTTTGGGGCCAAAGACTAAGATCCACCTCCTTCCTCGCCTGCCAGTGCTACTGTCCTCTAGGCTCAGGAGAGGCTTCAGAAAATTATTCAAAACCTACTTAATTCCTTCCTAGACATTTATGAAGAATGGTCTCGTTTACTTAAGCAAGATAGTCAAGATTATGTGTTTAGAAAACTCATTAATAATAAAAAAACATTCTTAAAGAGACAGACGCAGCCAGGAGCTGGCAGGGAGTCAATTCCTTAAGTGGCACTGAAAATGGGACAGGACTGTTGATGGTTGTGAAGGGCAGAAGTGGTCCTGTTTCCTATCAGAGTGTGAGCTCCTTTTGGTTTCAATTTGATAAGGAATTTTATGCTGCAACTACTTGAGGTGCAGGACCAGGGAGTCTTATTTCTGTCCTTTTGCAGACAATAGGGGTGAAAGAGAGCTTTCATTGGTTAGGAAATCAACAAGGCTCAGGTGAACAGTCCTGCTGGCTGAGAGAAGGACTTGTCCTTGGAGTGTTAAACATAGGCTACATTTTTCTCTCTGAGTTTTCCACTAGAGAATTAGAATGCCCCCAATTTGTTGGTTGGTGGGTTGGTTTTCCCATGTATCTCTCTCTTTTTTTCACTTACTGTCTCACATGCACACACACACCTTTTCTGAACAGATCCCAAGGACTGGCATTTGGAGATAGACTGCCAGAAGCCAGGGCAGGAGAGATGGAGCTGAAGCTGCTCCCTGTGCCTGGGATCCAAAGATGTTTTCCTCATGGGTAGAGGGATCCCCAAGGGCTCTGTGCCAGCTCCAAAACACCACCAAGTTGCTGGGCCAGAGAGGCCAGCTGAGGCGGGCAGAAGGGTAATGGGGGTGGGGGGGAGGAGGAGGGCGCGGGCAGGGCAGCCCTTGTCCAGCCCACAGACTGCTCACTCACATAAAGAATCCTTTCAGAGTTATTGGCTGGCAGGGCTCCTCAGACTTTTTTTTTCAGGGCTTGTGCCCTGAATACAAATCAAGTAGCCTCCTGGCAGTTACACAAACTGGCTCCAGTCACCAAGAAAGTGATAGAGAATGAGGGCTGCTCTGCCCAGCTGCCAGTGTCCAGGCATCATGGTGGGAGGCACCCAGATTTGCAGCTGGTAGCCCCACAACAGCTGGGGCTTCAGCACCCCCACCTGAAGCAAAGCGAGTTCAGTCTGGTGTCCCTCAGAGAAATGGTTTAAAATAGACCAACAGGTTTCCAAGAATGGACTCTTAGCATTCCTGGCTGGTAGGAAGGCAAAAACTGAGATGGACAGGAAGGTGGTGTTCCGGGGCAAAGGAGAATAAGGTTCAAAGTAGTTACACTCTCCTTGTGTAAAAACAAACATTTACCTAATAGTTCTGGCCAAGTCCAGAACAGAGAGAGAGAGAGAGAGAGAGAGAGAGAGAGAGAGAGAGAGAGAGAAAGAGAGAGAGAGAGGAGAGAGAGAGTAAAAGAGAAAGAGATCTGAATATGAAAGCCAAGAAACTGGGGAAATTCTAATTTTTTGCTGATAGAGACAGTCACATCTAAAAACAAGAGCATGAGCTGCTGGAGGCTGAGTACCTACCTCTAACTCCTGAAGAGGCTCCTATCATAATGAAAGAGGAATGCAGCATCCAGGAACCTGGGTGTCAGCCAACCCACCCATTGATGGTTAGATGACTCACGGGGAAGCCAGCCGTGGAGCTCCTGGCTGGCCTCCTGCTATTTCCAATGCTGCACTCCCCTCTACTTCTAAGGGTAGAATCTGTCCTCTGGTTCAAGGATGAGTGGGGTGAGGATGCAACTACAAGACAAACTTCCATTCTAGATCCTCCAATTCTCCTATGAAATTCCTTAGATGAGACAAATGGATTCACAGTGCTAGGCCAGTATTGAATGATGAACTAAGGCTACACCAACCAGAATTAGGAAAACTCTAGTCACTGCTGAAGCTGGCAGCAGAGGCTGATTCTCAAGAGAGACTGAACAGATCAAGAAGGCTGGTGGAGAGTAGGCAGTGACAACATGGCACCACTCTAGAAATCGAGGGGATTAGTGGCTTGGAGACCATAGAAAGATGCAAGGAGAAACCGCAGAAAAGAACACAACAGGTTTCAAGACAACTGAGCAGATTAAAAACATGGAAAAAGTTCCAAGCTGAAAATACATCTTAAATTCATTCAGAGATTCCCGAGGGTAAGTATAAAAAGTATGTTCCCATCTTGTTCACACTTTCTAAACTGTAAGTTTTTCTCTGAAGCAGGGAGTTGCTCAGTAAGGGGCCCAAGAATATTTCCATGTGACTAAACCATGTGACTATTTTTAAAAACTACTCTGTGATACATCTATGGTTGAGAAAAATAGAGTCATAAACTGAAGAAACATCTTCCCTCAAGGTAAAAGGGAAAGAAGGTCAATGACAAAGCTGGAGAAGGACCCAGGTAACATGGACTCTCCACACAGCTGTTTGTTTTGGCTCTCCCTGAATGTTTTCAATTAAGAATTTGTTGATGGAATTGTTTGTTCTTTAATCATGCAAATTTTTGGGACTGACAGCTAATAGAAAAGAGGACCCTGGACAGAAGCTCTGGTTCCTCTCATTGCCCAACTGGACTGTGCTATAGCTCAGGCACTCAGTGGGATATTTATAGCTGCCTTTAAATTTACCCAGCTCTCCATAAAGCGAGGTAATGGGGCGCCCTTTACTGCTGCTAGTGGTGATTGTCCTAACAGTCTTTAATTAGCAAAAAGCGTTGGCACAGCCACTTTCAGAGCACTTGATCTTACTGTCCTGGTGCTCCCTATTTCAGGCTCAATAGCCTCCACTCCCTTTTGAGAAAATGAACTTTAGCAAATTTGAAAATGACAGGCATATGCACACCTATACTCACTCTCCTCACTCTTTACATCCACGACTGCTAAGAATCTCTGAGCCTTTATGATACCTCCATAAACCACTCATAAATCTGTCAGCAAGGGGCTAGCAATTCTAAAAACTGAGTACTACAGAAACCTAAAGGTCACTAGGATCCTCTCTAATTATCCCAGCATTAAAAAAAAGAAAAATAAAAAAAAGCTGGTCTGGAGTAAAGGGCGGGGGCATGCAATGGGGGAAGAAGGGGAACATATGTAATACCTTCAACAATAAAGATTTTTTTAAAAAGCTGGTAACTTTGATTTTAGTTTTATTTTTTTAAAATATATTTTATTGATTTTCTACAGAGAGGAAGGAAGAGGGATGGAGAGTTAGAAACAACGATGAGAGAGACACCTTTCAGCTGCCTCCTGCACGCACCCAATTGGAGATGTGCCTGCAACCAAGGTACATGCCCTTGACCGGAATTGAACCTGGGACCCTTCAGACTGCAGGCCCACGTTCTATTTACTGAGCCAAACTGGTTTCGGCAAAAGCTGGTAACTTTTAAAAAAATATATTTTTGAGAGATAAAATGGCGGCGGAATAGATGGATGTGTCTGGAGCCTTGTCACTGGGCAGACAGAGAGAGAGCAGCTGAGAGTCACACTGGGAGTGTTTGTTGGCAAGAGTCAGTTATCCTCCAGGAGAAGGTGGAGGACTGCTGGACGGGGCTCCCCTGACCAGGCAACTCCAATGCCACGGGATTTTTGTCTCTCGGAGTCACCAGCGCGAACGTGGAGACCGCACCATCTTGCAGAGGGAGGTGGATGTCTGTGGCGGTCCCAGAACACCGCTCTCCAATAGGTGCAGACACTGGGACTCAGAGGAGCTCCACATGCCACACGGAAAGGTCATATTTCGCCTGGGATAAGTGCCTTGTGTGTTGTACCAGGTTGTGTTGTAGTTTGTGCCTTTGAATCAACATAGGAGAGAGAACTACATAACCAGACACCCGGAGAAGAAAGAACATGGGCAGATGAAGAAACAGCCACATATGACAGAAAGGCAGGTTTCACCAGAAAAGGAAGTAAACAAAATAGAAGCAGAGATAAGCCTGCCAGTGAAAGAGTTCAGAGAAATGATCATAAGGTGGCTGAAAAGAATGGAAGACAAAATCGACAATGTGAGTAAGAGCCAAGAGGAAACGAAGAAGAGCCAAGAGGAAATGAAGAAGAAGCAAGAAGAAATGCAGAATAATCAAGAAGAAATGAAAAATGACATCACTGCTATAAAGAACTCAATAGAAAGCATCAAAAGTAGACTAGAAGAAGCAGAGGACCACATCAGTGAGCTAGAAGACAAGTTAGGAAAAAATACCCAAGTATAGCAGCTTCTAGAAAAAAAAAAAAAATTAAAAAGCAAGAGGAGAGCCTAAAGGAACTTTGGGATAACACGAAACAAAACAATATCCACATAATTGGGGCTCCAGAAAGAATGGAAACTGAGCAAGGAATAGAAAACCTGTTTGAAGAAATAATGACAGAAAACTTCCCTAATATAGAAAAGAAAAGAAACCACATAAATCCAAGAAGCTCACAGAGTCCCAAGCAAAATGAACCCCAAAAAACCAACATGAAGGCACATTATAATTAAATTGGCAAACATCAACAACAAAGTAAAAATCTTAAAAGCGGCCAGAGAGAAACAGAAAGTTACCTACAAAGGAACCCCCATTAAGACTAGCAACTGGTTTCTCAACAGAAACTCATCAGGCCAGAAGGGAATGGAATGAAATATACAAAGTCATGCAGAGGAAGGGTCTGAATCCAAGAATACTGTACCCTGCAAGGCTTTCAATCTAAATTGAAGGTGAAATCAGGAGCTTCACAGACAAAAAAGGACGAAGGGAATATATTACCACCAAACCAGCAATGCAAGAAATGTTAAAGGGTCTGCTGTAATAAAAAGAAATAGGAAGCGAAGAAGGAACTCTGGGGTAGAGATTAAAAACGGCGACAGATAAGTACCTATCAATAATAACTTTAAATGTAAACAGATTAAATGCTCCAATCAAAAGACATGGGGTAACCGATCGGATAAGAAAACATGATCCATATATCTGCTGTCTACAAGAAACCCACTTCAGGAAAAGAGATGCATACAGATTGAGGGTGAAGGAATGGAAGATGGTTGATCAGGCAAATGGAAATGAAAAAAAAGCTGGGGTTACAATACTTATATCTGACAAATTAGATGTCAAAGTGAAGGACATAACAAGAGATAAAGAAGGCCACTTCATAATACTAAAGGGAACAATCCAACAAGAAGAAATAACTCTGGTAAACATATAGGCACCCAATATAGGAGCACCTAAATACATAAAAAAAAACTCCTGGAGGATATTAAGGGAGAGATTGACAGCAATACAATCATAGTAGGAGACTATAATACCCCACTGTCACCACTGGACAAATCCTCTAAACAAAAAATCAGCAAAGACACATCAATCCTAAATGACTCACGAGACCAGATGGAATTGACATCCTCAGAACATTTCACCCCAAAGCCATAGAATATACATTCTTCTCCAGTGCATATGGGCCATTTTCAAAGATAGATCATATGTTGGGTCATAAGAAAAGTCTCTTCAGATTCACAAAGATAGAAATCATATCAAGCATTTTCTCAGACCACAGTGGCATAAAACTGGAAATTAACTATAATAAAAACAATATAAAGAAATCAAACACAGGGAGACTAAACAGCATGCTATTAAACAACGACTGGGTAACCAGAGAGATCAAGGAAGAAATAAAAATCATCATGGCAACAAATGACAATGACAACACAACAATACAAAATTTATGGGACACTGTGAAAGCAGTCTTGAGAGGGAAGTTCATAGCCCTACAAGCCTACTGCAAAAAACAGGAAACAATGGTAATAAATTTCCTAACCCTACAACTCAAAGAGCTAGAAAGAAAGCAACAAGAAAAGCCCAGTGTAAGCAGAAGGAAGGAAATAGTAAAGATCAGAGCAGAGATGAACAACATGAAGACCAAAGAAACAATTCAAAAGGTCAACAAAACTAAGAGCTGGTTCTTTGAAAGGATAAACAAGATTGATGGACCTCTAGCCAGGCTCACCAAGAAGCAAAGAGAGAAGACCCAAATAAACAAAATCAGAAATGAAAGAGTAGAAATAACAATAGACCCCACCGAAATACAAAGGATTGTTAAAAAATACTATGAACAACTCTATTCCAACAAATTGGACAACCTGCAAGAAATGGACATTTTCCTAGAAAAATATAACCTTCCAAAACTCAATCAGGAAGAATCGAAACAGCTCAATAGTCCAATAACTATGGAAGAAATTGAAACAGTCATCAAAAAGCTTCCAGTAAACAAAAGCCCAGGACCAGATGGCTACACAGGAGAGTTTTACCAAATATTCAAGGTAGAATTAAAACCTATCCTGCTCAGACTATTCAAAAATATTCAAGAAGAAGGAACACTTCCAAAAACCTTCTATGAAGCCAGCATCACCCTAATACCAAAACCAGATAAAGACAACACAAGGAAAGAGAATTATAGGCCAATATCTCTCATGAACGTAGATGCCAAAAACCTCAACAAAATTCTAGCAAATCGGATCCAGCAGTACATCAGAAAGATCATACACCATGACCAAGTAGGATTCATCCCAGGAATGTAAGGATGGTACATTATCTACAAATCAATAAACGTGATACATCACATAAACAAATTGAGAGATAAAAATCACATAGTCTTACCAATTGATGCAGAAAAAGCATTTGACAAAATCCAATACCCTTTCTTGACAAAAACTCTCAGCATGGTGGGAATAGAAGGATCATACCTCAATATCATAAAAGCCATATATGATAAACCCACAGCTAACATCATACTTATTGGGCAAAAACTAAAACCATTACCCCTAAGAACAGGATCAAGACAGGGATGTCCACTCTCACCTCTCCCGTTCGACATAGTACTAGAAGTATTAGCCATTGCAATTAGACAAGAAGAAGAAATAAAAGGCATCCAAATTGGAAAAGAAGAAGTAAAGCTGTCCTTATTTGCAGATGACATGATACTGTACATAAAAAACCCGAATGACTCCATCCAAAAACTAATTGACTTAATACATGAATTTGGCAATGTAGCAGGATACAAAATTAATGCCAAGAAGTCTGTGGCATTTCTATACACTAATAGTGAAATTACAGAAAGACTAAAAAAGCAATCCTATTTACCATCGTACCAAAAAAAAATTAAGATTCCTACGAATAAACCTAACTAAGGAGGTAAAAGACCTATATGGAGAAAACTACAGGACACTGAAAAAAGAGATAGAGGAAGATGTTAACAGATGGAAGAGCATACCATGCTCATGGATTGGGAGAATCAACATCATTAAAATGTCCATACTACCCAAAGCAATCTATAGATTCAATGCACTACCCATTAAAATACCAACGACGTATTTCACAGACCTATAAAGAATTTTTCAAAGATTTATCTGGAACAAAAAAAGACCACGAGTAGCCACAGCAATCCTGAGAAAGAAGAATAAAGTAGGTGGGATCTCAATACCAGATTTCAAGCTATATTACAAAGCAACTGTTCTCAAAACAGCCTGGTACTGGCACAAGAACAGACATATAGACCAAATGGAATAGAATAGAGAATCCAGATATCCACCCAAACCACTATGCTCAACTAATATTTGACAAAGGAGGCATGAACATACAATGGAGCCAAGATAGCCTCTTCAATAAATGGTGTTGGGAAAATTAGACAGATACATGCAAAAAAATGAAACTGGACCACAAACTTACACCAAATACAAAAATAAACCCAAAATGGATACAGAACTTAAACATTAGATGGGAAACCCATAAAAATACTAGAGGAATCCACAGGCAGCACAATCTCAGACATATGCTGAAAGAACTTCTTCACTGATACTGTCCAAGGGCAATGGAAGCTAAAGAAAAAATAAACAAATGGAACTACATTCAAAATAAAAAGCTTTTGCACAGCAAAAGAAACCACCAACAAAACAATAAGAAAGACCACTGTATGGGAGAACATATTTGCAAATGTTATCACTGATAAAGGTTTAATCTCCAACATCTACAGCCAACTTATTCAACTTAATAAAAGGAAGATAAACGACCCAATAAACAAATGGGCAATGGACCTAAATAGAACCTTTTTGAAAGACGACAGAAGGAAGGCCAAGAGACACATGAAAACATGCTCAAAGTCACTAATTATCCGAGAGATGCAAATCAAAATGACAATGCGATACCATCTCACACCTGTCAGAATAGCAATCATCAATAAATCAACAAACAACAAGTGTTGGCGAGGATGCGGAGAAAAAGAAACCCTTGTGCACTGTTGGTGGGAATGCAGACTGGTACAGCCACTCTGGAGAACAGTATGGGGTTTCCTCAACAAACTAAAAATGGATCTCCCATTTGACCCAGCAATCCCACTCTTAGGAATATATCCTAAGAAATTATAAACACCAATCAGAAAGGATTTATGCACCCCTATGTACATAGCAGCACAATATACAATAGCTACAATTTGGAAACAGCCTAGGTGCCCGTCGGCAGATGAGTGGATCAGAAAACTATGGTACATCTACACAATGGAATTCCATGCTGTCATTAAAAAGAAGGAATTCTTACCATTTGCACAACCTGGATGGAACTGGAGAGCCTTATGCTAAGTGAAACAAGCCAGTCAATGAAGGAGAAATACCACATGATCTCACTCATTTATGGATAATAAAGAACATTATAAACTGATGAACAAAAGGATAGACAGAGAAACAGTAAAGCATCAAACAGACTGTCAAATTACAGCAGGAACGTTAAGGAGAGATGGGGTAGATAACAGATCAACCAAAGGACTTGTATGCATGCATATAAGCATAACCAATGAACACAAGACACTGGGGGGTTGGGGTATGCCTGGGAGGTGAAGGCAATGGGGAGATATGTATACATGTAACACACACACACACAGACACAAAATATATATATCTTTTATTGATTTCAGAGAGGAAGGAAGAGGGAGAGATAGAAACATCAATGATGACAATCATTGATTGGCTGCTTCCTGCACACCCCCTACTGGCGATGGAGCCCCAAACCCGGACATATGCCCAGACCAGGAATTGAATCCTGATCTCCTAGTTCATAGGTTGACGTTCAACCACTGAGCCATGCCGGCTGGGCAAAAGATGTTAATTTTTAACCTATCTTTATAGATTTAGAGTAGGGCTAGGGCTAGCAATATACCAATAGGGACACAAGATGGGAAAGTCTCTGCTTTCATGGGAGTGACAATACATAAACACAGAAAACAGTAAATAAAGGAAGATAACTAAGATGGGTGATGTGACTGTAACTAGTGGGACTGTTTTAGAGAGGGTAGTCATGAAAAATCTCTCTAAAGAGACTGGCTCAAGAAGGAGCCAAATACCTGAAGATGTGGGGGAAGAACATTCCAGGTAGAGGGGAGGGCAAAGGCCCTAACATGGTGAACCAGCTTGCAAGTATTAAAAGAGAAAAAGAAGAGCAGCATAGTTGAAGTGAAGGAAATAAAGACAATGACAAAATATGAGGACATTCATGTATGAGAAAGGCATGATGGCTTAGGGCCTATGGTTCATGGAAAGCAATTTCGTTATTATTTGAATTATGAAGGGAAGACAATGGAGCGTTATAAGCAAACCAATAACATCACCTGATATAATGTCACAAAGGTTACTTTGGTGGCTGTGGGGAATAGACTGTATAGGGCAAGAGTAAAAAATCCATGTCTTGAATATGTTAATTTCTTAGTTTTTAATAAATGTTCTGTGGTTACATAAGATGTTAACATAAGGGGAAGCTGGGTGAAAGGCACATGGGAACTATTTTAGAACTATCTGAAAGTCTAAAATTATCTCAAAATTAATTTTTAAAAACAAATAACAAAAAAAACCCCACCGATTCTTGAGTGAAGAATTGGAAGGTCTAAATTAGGTGTAAAATCAAGAGCAGACCAGTCCAGAAAAAAAATACTGTAGTATTAAAAAAAATGGATTCTCTCAATAATTGGCTTTGTATAAAATATTTCCTTTCTATACTCGTTTTCATATTAGAAAGTAATAGCTACTACCACTGTTACTACTTGTTAAGATAGTCTGTGATTTTCATCACTTTTAGTCCAATAATACAATTAATCCCACTTTACACATGAATCTGAAGCTTAAAGTAACTTACATACATAGTATCCAAGAGGCAGAACCAGTATTTGACCCAAGTTTCTCTGACTCCAGAATACTTTCATACCAACACTATGGTATAATGCCCACCACCGGCCTCAACCAGCCCCCACTCCCCCTATCCCCTGCGTCCTCCATAACATATTTTATTTTGTAGGACTCAGTTTGGGGATAAAAAATATCGGGCTTCCCTAAACCTAACCAAAATGAATAAATTTATACACATTGTATATATGGACACACAATTAAAGAACAGATTTATATTTATGTTGGAAATACTTAACTCTCTGCATCTGCTGGTCTCTGATCTTGAGGTTTTATTAATCTTCAATGATCAAGAAGCTCACATTTCTGACTCAATTACAGCTGAGCCAAATTTTGCAGCAAGGCCAAAGATATCTCTAGTAGTATTATGGGTAAATTCTTATATGTCTCAAGATCTTTGGGATAGAGGCCATGTAAAGGAATAGTTAGAAAATTATCAAGAAAAGGAATCAAGAGAAGCAAAAAGAAAATA
Organism: Lasiurus borealis; assembly: GCA_004026805.1. Lineage (NCBI taxonomy): Eukaryota > Metazoa > Chordata > Mammalia > Chiroptera > Vespertilionidae > Lasiurus > Lasiurus borealis. The sequence continues at coordinate 21,707 of PVJN01009327.1, read as the reverse complement.
ACAGGAGACAGATTTATAGAGTTTGTCTGGTCAGCCTGCCCCCTTCTCTTGGCTCATGTGATGTTTCCTAAGGCTGTGCTGACTGAGAGGTACCATCCCTCCCTGTGACCATACAGCTCACACTTGGCTCCCCCACTCCTCGACAAGCACAGGTATGTGGAGTCACCTTCTGGTTGTCAGATGTACCCTTCCCTTTCTCTTCTTCTTAAGTGGCACATCACAGCATCATAGCAGTTCAGAATTTGGGCACTGGACAGATTTGAGATTGAAAACTGGCTTTGTCACTGCAGCAAGCTGAATGAGCAAAAGATATAACTACATCCTTATCCCAAAGACCCTTGGAAAAGGGGTCTCTGCAGATGTAATTAAGGACCTTTTGATGACATCATCCTGAAATAACCAGGTGGGCCCTAAATCTAATGACAAGTGTCCTTATAAGTAACAAAGAGGAAAGGACAGAAGAAAAGTCAAATCACCACAGAGGCAGATATGATGTGGCCCTAAGCCTAGGAATGATGACAGCCACCAAGAACTGGAGGAGGCAAGAGGCAAGGAACCAATTCTCCCCTGGGGTTTTTGGAGAGAGTGTGACCTTGCCAGATTAAAGCCCCAAACATGTGATAATCTGTTACAAGAGCCTCAAGAAATTAACATAGTCTAGAAATTAACATAGTCTAGAAATTAACATAGAAATTAACTAGTTCTGGGATCCTGAGAAAGTTTCTTCAGTTCACATGCAAAATGGGGAACCTAATTGTATCTACCTCACAGAACTGTCACGAGGAGCAAATATGTGTAAGGACACTTTGCCAAGTAGCTACCAACTCCCCAGTAAGTACTGCTTTAACATCACCGTTGTGATTGCTATAAAAAAGCAATCATAGAAAAGGATAAACCACAAAGGTCTGTAATAGGCCAGTGCCCATCAAGGTTGGGTGTGGTCTAGCCCTGGGCTTTACTAAAAGCCTAATTATCAGGCTGGCTAGGCAGTTCTCTTAGAGAAAGTCCCCTGGCTGAACTTTTCTTCTATTTCTTCTATATATGGGAGCCATTCCCATATTATTTTTCTTCTTTTTTTCCTGCTTTCCAAAGTCCCTTTTCTATTTTGCTCTTTTCTTGTTCTTAACTAAAATGGCAGCATAGAGGTGAACATTCCTAGGATCCAGGTGACTGTGGCTAGAACTGGCACCTAACAGACTACCCCATAAAAGGAGGCATTGGGGGTTTTGGGAGATTTCTCCCTCCAAAGCCCACAAAGATTGTAAGCCTCAGGAAACTAGCCTCAGAGAAGAGGGAGAAGCCCTTTCATTCTATAGCTCTTTGCCATTCTCATCAAGCATCTTGTCTTTTCTTTGCAGAGGTTTTTAAAATTACTCTCTGGATGGGACCTGTAGAGAGAATGATATTTTTGTCTGCTTCTTCTGCCTTCCTTAAAAAGTAGAGTTCTTAGGGGAAAAGAACAGTGGATTCTGAGGGCATTAATAAGAGTGAATAATTCTAGAACAGCTGTGTGGCCTTGAATCCTCAGTTTCAAGGAAGAAAATCCATTCCCTTAGTGATTGTGGGTAGTAATGGCACAGCCACTTTGGGATTACAGGCAAGAAAAATAACCTATGGAAAGTTTGTGGTCAGGTGACCGTGAAGGGATATTCACACACGAGGAAGATGCAAGCACACACGCACACCCTCTTGATGTGTTCACTGCCTTGGATAGGAGACTATTTCCACACAGACCATTTCTTATACTGCTTTGTCATCAACTCACCAACCAATTGATATCTTTCCTTAACTTTGTGGAGAGCCATTCCCATACTATTTTTCTTCTTTCTTCCTGTTTCCAAAGTCCCTTTTCTATTTTGCTCTTTTCTTGTTCTTTTTTTTTTTTTTTAAATATATTGTATTGATTTTTTTTTTTTACAGAGAGGAAGGGAGAAGGATAGAAAGGTAGAAATATCAATGAGAGAGAAACATCAATTCAGCTGCCTCCTACACACTCCCTACTGGAGATGTGCCTGTAACTGAGATACATGCCCTTGACTGGAATCGAACCTCGGACTCTTCAATCTGCAGGCTCACGCTCTATCCACTGAGCCAAACCGGTCAGGGCTCTTTCTTGTTCTTAACTAAAATGGCAGCACTGAGTATAAAAATAGAAAAGGTCTGGCAGTCCGGCAAACAGGAACTGGAGTTACAGGAAAAATGTGATTTTCCTGTCACTGGTGGGCCTACCTTAAGGGGCCTTAAAGCCTATTGGAGGCAAGAAAGTACCCTGCCCAAGATGGCACACATAGCAAACCCTGTGAGACATTATGGACATCTAGTGGCTGCTCGGGATAATGCCTCAGGGCTGCACGTCAAGGTTGGGTGTGGTCTAGCCCTGGGCTTTACCAAAAGCCTAATTATCAGGCTGGCTAGGCAGTTCTCTTAGAGAAAGTCCCCTGGCTGAACTTTTCTTCTATTTCTTATTATGGTTCTGAAGTCACTTGGAATGGCAGACTGGCTACAAAGACCCATCTTTATCCTAGTCCAGCAAAGTATAATGATAATACCTGCATACAAGACCACAGAAAATAGGCATTTGGGAATATTTTCCAAGTCCAGGTTTAAATGCCAATTAGCCATACACTATCATCTTGACTCAGGGGCTGAGCTCAGAAGGGACAGACTTGATATTAATTAGTCATGTGGTTTTAGGTAAGTTACTATGACTATCTGATTTCATTAATGCCATTTGTAAAATTAGAGGTTAAGTTCAGATGATCTCCAAGGTCCCTTTCAGCTTTAACATTTTGTGATCTATAAGCCTTTTAGTAGCTGGGAAAATACTGATCTGCTTTGGCACTGTGGATGGCTAGGTTAAACTAAAGGAAGCAGTCTCTTCCCAATTTCATGGCTCATTTCCAAGACTTGGCTACAATCCCTAAGGATCAACCTTCTTTACAGTGATACATATCTGAGAAGGGCAGAAATCATGGAACATTTTAGTCCATTTCTTTAATTTTATAAATTAAGAAACTATGGAGCTGTTTTAAGATTTCTCACATGTCTAATCCACAGCAGAAAGGGGACTAGAACTCAGGTATCTCAATCTTAGTGCTGCTACCAAGCTGTTGATACAGGCTTTGCCCAATCACTGGCTGCCTTCTTCAGTTCTGTCTTTATCACAGCAGTCTCTATGTGGAACCAGAATGAAAACATTCTCAATCCAGCATTTATTCCTTCTCTTCATCTCAATTTAAACCCTCTTCTTTGTATTCCTTGGTGCCAACAATTCAAATCAAGGAAGTAGAACCAGGGGCCGAGGAGCAACAGACAACGGCTAGATAATACTGGGGTTACAGTGCCACTTTCAATTCTGAAGGGCTGTGTGCTGCCATGGCTCCTCAGCCTCCTCGGTCTAGTTCGTAGCTTCTGTGATGTTCTCTCAGCCTTGCTGACCAGCAAGAGGACAAAGCAGCCCCATCTAGAACTCCATGGGCTGCACAGAGCTTGGGTATATTCACTTGCATTAATTAGTTATAATTTACCGGGAGACAACATGATTACTAAGTACTGGTTCACCCACCAACACAGCTATGGGGCAGAACCTTTCATTTGCTGGGCCTAGAGCTGTACAGATAGAGCCCGAGATTACCTACACTGGCAGGAAAGCAGCCCAGGCAGAGACCCTCTTTTGCCTGAGGAGGTGAGGTAGCCATACTCTAGTGTGCTACCTGGATCCTGGCCAGGGTACCCTCTGGCACTCTACCAGCTTGATGCCAGCTGTGACAAGGAGAGGAACCGCAGCAAGTTTCTGATTCTCCTCCACAGATCCATCGGGCTAGGTTTAGATTTCCTGAGTCTATAAGATGGTAACGTCCTGCTGCTTTTAAAGAGCACAGATGGATCTAACGATGATTATAAGGGTTAGACTTACTTCCGTTTCTCTCATTCTTTTTCTTGATCAGTTATTGTGAATGAAACAAATTAAAGATCTATTTTCCCACTTTGTTCTATTTCTCCTCACTGAACTATTTAATAGTCTTCCCTACAATTTTACCTCCACTATTTACTCTATGCAGAGTAGACACCTTGAACATTTTTGTTATAGTGATGGAAATACTGGGCTCAGGGTTGGAAAACTGAATTGAAATGCTTGACAGTTGCTTTTCAGATGTATGACCTTAAGCATGTTTTATTTGCCTGCTTGAGCCCAGTACTTTCATCTGTAAATGGAGACAACTATGGCAGTTACTTCCCTGGATAAGTGAAGATTAAACAAAAACACACCCTCCCTAGTACTGTGGAGAGCATGAAACATCCCAGTAAATACGTTCAGAGTGGACGGATGAAACCTGAGTTGTCAACATTAGGGAGACAACTCTGGGGAATCACTTCCCAGACACCTGAGCTCTGCCAGAGTGCAAATCCTGGCTCTACGGCTTACTATGTGACCCTAGGTAACATATTGACTGCAAATGCATAATAAAAACGTCTTGGTAAATAATGGGGAATCCAACTTGCCAGGACTTCAAGAATCCCTAGCACAGTGGTTCTCAACCTTCCTAGTGCTGCGACCCTTTAATAGAATTCCTCATGTTGTGGTGATCCCCAACCATAAAATTATTTTCATTGCTACTTTATAACTGTAATTTTGCTACTATTATGAATTGGAGTGTAAATATCTGATATGCAGGATGTATTTTCGTTGTTACAAATTGAACATAATTAAAGCATAGTGATTAATCACAAAAACAATATGTAATTGTATATTGTGAAATATTTATTTCTAATTACAAATAAATGAAATTTTGTCTGTAGCATGGGTAACAGTCTTCATATGACAACAGTAAACTACATTGCTACATTTTGCTACACCAAGGAGCGGTATGTTGGTTCCTAAGACCATAGGAAATAGGTGTTTTCCAATAGTCTTAGGCGACCCCCAAAGGGGTTGCGACCCACAGGTTGAGAACCGCTGCTGTAGCATATATAAGGATGAGGCTCAAGTTACTGGCAGCAAAGCATACTGAGATATCATGTAGAGAGGTGAGAAATGCAGGACTGCCCCATTCTTAAGCCAATAGCCCACGTGCAGGTGATTTAACAAGCAAGCTTGCCAAGGTGAGGCGGAGTTGCAATGGAAACCCAGGCCAAATTCTACCAGATTGGTTTCCAATGGCTTAGCTCCACCCTAAGTAGGCAAAAAGAGGAAAGGGGTTACCTTTTTTTTGGGGGTGGAAAACAGCTAACTTAACCTAGTCTTGTTTTACACTGGTCTGTCTAGTGCTCCAGGGTCTCTTCTCACTACAAATAGGGGCTACTTGCTGCAGAGTTCTTTTCAGGAAGTCCAGCACGGAAGAGGAGCTGGTGAAGCTCATGGGGCAGGTTTAAGATGCCCCCCCCCCCCCGCCTCCTTCCCAATCCTCTAGGGCAGGGAGGGTAAAGGGGGTCACAAGACTGTGAGAGCAAGAAGCTTCGGCTCCATGAATGAAGTGAGAGTGCCCTGGGTTCTGGGAGTTCACCTCGATCCTTTCTGCCAGTCTTAGTGCCGTCCCAGGTTGCCATTCCCCAGTTCCCCGACTTGGTCTTTCCTTCCACTGTTTGCCTCTCCGCAACCCTTTTATAACTATCATTTAAAGCCCTAGTTACAGTCAGAGGGAATCTGCAAGGGAGGGGCGGGACGGAGAGGCCGGGGTGCAGCCGCTCAGGCTGCCGGTCTTCTGCCGCCCCCACCCCGCGCCGGCCGCCCCCGCGTCCCCTGGTGCAGCTCCAAACTCTGCGTACGCGGCTGGAGCCGCGCGCCCAGGGGCGTCAGCAGTCGGCGGGGGTGTGCGTGACGCGGTCCGGGCGGGAGGCTGGCCAAGCAGCAGCCCCACCGCGGGCCGCCGCGCGCCAGGTTCCCGGCACCTGAGCCCACCTCACCCGCTGCCAGGGGGTGTCCGGCGCCCGTGCGCGGGGCGGGGGCGGGGCGGTCTTTCCCGCAGCAGCCCCGCTCCAGCCTATCAACAGCCACGCGGCGGCTCGGGCTCCCCGCGCCCGGCCAGACCAAAATAGCTGCGAACGCCCGCGACTTGTGCGCCGCTCACTAGACGCTCACACCGCTCGCCGCCCGCCAGCGCGCCGGCCGCTCCCCTGGTCCAGAGGGGGCGGAGGAAACGGTCCAGGGAGGGGTGGTGGGGGGAGAGCTCGGAGGAAGCAGGGGAGGAAGGAAGGGAAGGAGAGAGGGAGGAGAGGAGGAAGTGGGACGGAGGCTGAGCGGGCTGCTCGGCGGCGCTGGAAGGCGCCGGCGTTAACCCCTCGAGGGCGGCGGCGGCGGCGGGGAGCGCTGTTCGAACATAAGAGCACTGCATCACGCTAATCTTCCCCAGAACAGTATGCGTCAGCAGTACATTCACGTTTTGACTGAAGGACAAAAGGATGAGAGAGCAGTCTGCGTGGCTGCTGCCTGCAACACCGCGAGCCCGGCGCGAGGACACGGTGGGCGCCGAGCGCAGGGGCCCCGCAGCCGCCGCCACAGCCGCCACTAGCGAGCGGAGATCATGTCCCCGGGCTTCGGAGCGTTTCCCGCAGCCGCGACCCCCGCTGCTCACGCCGCCGCCAGCGATCGGGCCGCCGCCGCAGTTCGCGGGCAGCGCAGCCACTAAAGGCGCCGGGAGTCGCAGCCTCGAACTCGTCGGCTCCGCACGAAGCCAGGGCCGGCGGCGCGCCCGAGCCCCGGCTGCGGCGGGCGGTGACGCGCTGCCCGGCGCTGCGGCCGGCGCCGGACCCGCGCTCGCCCCCGGACTCCCCGAAGGGGCCTGCGGTGCAGCGCCGAGCGCTTCGCCAGCACTCGGACTTGGTCCCCGCGCTGCCTCCCCGCCGCTGCCCCTCGGGGCTGGACGGATGGCCGCTCCTCGCCCGGCAGACAGCGGACTGGGAGGACCAGCCCAGGCTGTGTCTCTTTAACCCGTGAGGGGCGAGGGACGAAGGGGGTGTGTGTCTGGGGAGGGCACCGGAGCCGCGCCGCCGCCTCTTAACTCTCCAAGCCCCGCGAGCTAACGACTGCACCAGCCGCCACCGGAGCGGCCGCACGGGAGAGCGGGCGGCGCAGCGGCGGAGCGGCCTGAGGCGGGGCGCCCCCTCATCCCCGCCGGGGCTGCCCGGGAGCGGGCTGGGGGCGCCGGAGCTCACTCCGGCGATGAGGCGGCTTCCCCCTTGGCCAGCGAGAGCCGGTGCCAGGGTCCAAGGACAAAGCCGGGAAGCGCTGTGGCGCCGCTCCTCAGGCTGAGGGGGGAGCATGCACCTGCATAGCCCGCCGGGCCTTGGCTTTCCCCGGCGCCTCAACTCCGCGGCTCCGGCGTAGCCGGCCCCGGAATTACTAGAAGCCATTTTGTCTCCCCCTCCCCGCTCGCCCCTCCACCCTTCCCGCCCCCTCGACTTCCCCCTTTTGTTAATTACAACTAAGAAGTAAGAATGGGAACGAGGTGGCCAGCTCTCGGGGAGACCGATTAAGGACACCACGCCAATCCCTCCCTGCCTTCCTTCCAAGGTAGGTGCCAGCGGATAACTGGGTGGGGATGGCTGCAGTGGGCGACAAAGTCTCAGTTTTGCGAGGGCTTGCTTTGAGGGGGGCTGGCGGCCGAGGGGCCACTCTTGAGTTTGGCATGCTATTTCTGGCAGATCTGCTCCGTCTCTCTAACCGCCCCTCCCCACCTCCTTCTCCAGATGGAAAGAGGCGCTCCTAGCTCACTTAAGCCGGGGTAGGGCTGGTTCTCCTTTCCGAGCCAAAATCCCAGGCGATGGTGAATTATGAACGTGCCACACCATGAAGCTCTTGTGGCAGGTAACTGTGCACCACACCTGGAATGCCGTCCTGCTCCCGGTCGCCTACCTCACAGCGCAAGTGTGGATTCTGTGTGCAGCCATCGCTGCCGCCGCCTCCGCTGGGGCCCAGAACTGCCCTTCCGTCTGCTCGTGCAGTAACCAGTTCAGCAAGGTGGTGTGCACCCGCCGGGGTCTCTCCGAGGTCCCGCAGGGAATTCCCTCCAACACGCGGTACCTCAACCTCATGGAAAACAACATCCAGATGATCCAGGCCGACACCTTCCGACATCTCCACCACCTGGAGGTCCTGCAGCTGGGCAGGAACTCCATCCGACAGATTGAGGTGGGGGCCTTCAATGGCCTAGCCAGCCTCAACACCCTGGAGCTGTTCGACAACTGGCTGACAGTCATCCCCAGTGGGGCATTTGAGTACCTGTCCAAGTTGCGGGAGCTCTGGCTGCGAAACAACCCCATAGAAAGCATCCCCTCTTACGCCTTCAACCGCGTGCCCTCCCTCATGCGCCTGGACTTGGGGGAGCTCAAGAAGCTGGAGTACATCTCTGAGGGGGCTTTTGAGGGGCTATTCAACCTCAAGTACCTGAACCTGGGTATGTGTAACATTAAAGATATGCCCAATCTCACGCCCTTGGTAGGGCTGGAGGAGCTGGAGATGTCAGGGAACCACTTCCCTGAGATCAGGCCCGGCTCTTTCCATGGCCTAAGCTCTCTCAAGAAGCTCTGGGTCATGAACTCACAGGTCAGCTTGATTGAGCGGAATGCTTTTGATGGGCTGGCCTCACTTGTGGAACTCAACTTGGCCCACAATAACCTCTCCTCTCTGCCCCATGACCTCTTCACTCCACTGAGGTATCTGGTGGAGTTGCACCTGCACCACAATCCTTGGAACTGTGATTGTGACATTCTGTGGCTAGCATGGTGGCTTCGGGAGTATATACCCACCAATTCTACCTGCTGTGGCCACTGTCACGCGCCCCTGCACATGCGAGGCCGCTACCTGGTGGAGGTGGACCAGGCCTCCTTTCAGTGTTCTGCCCCCTTTATCATGGATGCACCTCGGGATCTCAATATCTCTGAGGGTCGGATGGCGGAACTTAAGTGTCGGACTCCCCCTATGTCCTCTGTGAAGTGGTTGCTGCCCAATGGAACAGTGCTTAGCCATGCCTCACGCCACCCCCGGATCTCTGTCCTCAGTGATGGCACCTTGAACTTTTCCCACGTGCTACTCTCGGACACTGGGGTATACACATGCATGGTGACCAATGTGGCAGGCAACTCCAATGCCTCGGCCTACCTCAATGTGAGCACGGCCGAGCTCAACACCTCCAACTACAGCTTCTTCACCACGGTCACAGTGGAGACCACTGAGATATCACCCGAGGATACAACACGAAAATACAAGCTTGTTCCTACCACGTCCACTGGTTACCAGCCGGCATATACCACCTCGACCACGGTGCTCATTCAGACCACCCGTGTGCCCAAGCAGGTGGCAGTGCCCGCAACAGACACCAACGACAAGATGCAGACCAGCCTGGATGAAGTCATGAAGACCACCAAGATCATCATTGGCTGCTTCGTGGCGGTGACTCTGCTAGCTGCCGCCATGTTGATTGTCTTCTATAAACTTCGTAAGCGGCACCAGCAGAGGAGTACGGTTACAGCCGCCCGAACAGTTGAGATTATCCAAGTGGATGAAGACATCCCAGCAGCGGCATCCTCAGCAGCAACAGCAGCTCCAGCCGGTGTATCAGGTGAGGGGGCAGTAGTGCTGCCCACAATTCATGACCATATTAACTACAACACCTACAAACCAGCACATGGGGCCCACTGGACAGAAAACAGCCTGGGGAACTCTCTGCACCCCACAGTCACCACTATCTCTGAACCTTATATAATTCAGACCCATACCAAGGACAAGGTACAGGAAACTCAAATATGACTCCCCTCTCCCCCAAAACTTATAAAATGCAATAGAATGCACACACACTAAAAGACAGCAACTTTTGTACAGAGTGGGGAGAGACTTTTTCTTGTATATGCTTATATATTAAATCTATGGGCTGGTAAAAGAAAAGATTATATTAAAATTTAAAAACAAAAAAATCAAAACAAAACTATTTTCTAACTTGTAAGTTCTATTTAAAACAGGGAGTGGGGGTTCTTGGGAATATCGTGGGGGGAGGGGGAGTAGAAGCCACAAGTCAACTTGCCATGCTGCCAGAAGGGGTTTCTGGTATAAGGCTGAAAGTGCTAAGCTAAAACAAAGTAAGACATCAACAAACACCCCTAAAGAGGTAGGGTGTGGGCTGCTGAAGGGTGAGGAGGTAGTCTGAATCTGTCACTTTTTTAGAAGATGCTTCAAATGATACCGAAACATCCATTTCTTATAGACACCTTTCTTAAACTGAGAGTTGTCTTTGCAGATTTATCTTATTTAAAAAATACAAAAAAGCACCAAGAATTTGTACTGTGCTAAAATGTTGAGAGGCAATACTTTTTTTCTTCAAAGGCCAAGGGGAAGATAGATCTATAAATGTATTTTAAACAACAACAAAAAAAAACCACACAAATTCAAATGAATCCTTAAAGGAGCTGAGTTTTTATGTCTGTCCATGTGGGTAAGTCGTCTTGGTTTGTGCACTGGGACACATGTGTGCCCTGCCTGATAGAGCGCTTCAGAAAGGAGCAGAAAAGTAAGGGAGCTGGCGTAGTTCTCAGTCAAATGCTTCCACACTGCACCAGATTCCTGCAGTTGGGCTTAACCCAATCTTTTTAAGGCAAGTGTCTATTCAGGGTTTCCCATGAGAAGGAGGAGGCCCCTGAAGTGGGTGGGGCAACAGAGGGGGTGGGAAGGGAGAGCAGAAGCAGAGAGAATGTATTCACAGGCCATAAATTAGCATTGTGCCATGTCCACCTGTTGTTCCCAGTATCTGACAAATGATTGTAGACAATGATGGCATTTTATGATTTTTGAAAATGGTTTTGTTTTAAGGTGGAGAGGGAGGAGGCTGGGAGTGGGGAGCTTGGGGGAGTGGAAGCTTTTCTCATGCTTGTGATTTGGTGACTATTCTAAATGCTGATTCATTAGGGGTTATTACAGCTGATGTCAACTAGTTGTCGTGATGGGGTGGGGGCAGTAGAGAAGAAAAAGGAGAGAGAACAAGGACACAGGCTCATTTAAAGTAAAATGAAGCCTTTCACAAAAAAGATGTGAAATCCACAGGAAAAACAAATGATACACATGTACACAAAAGTAAGTTCTGCATGGAGTCCTGTTGGATGTAGCACAAGGGGGGGAAGGCTTCCCTCTCCCAGGCCTACCTCAGCAGGAGGTGGAAGATAAAGAGTGGGCATGTGTGGAGAAGGCAGAGATCTCTGTTATTCTGGTCCATTTAATGCTGTAATTTCTTTCATTTATTATTTTAGCTTTAAAAGGAAATAAAGGGTTCAGATTTGAAAGAGGGTGGGGTGGGTGGGGGGGAATGCCAAAAAAAGAACACTGATTGTAATGTGAGAAAAGTGTATTTTTGTATTTTAATAAATATTGTTCAATTTTTAATTCAATGTTCCCAAAGGGTTAACTTGAGTAAGACCCTGAACTTATAAATTCTTATGAGCATTGACGAAGTCATTTCTATTTAAAGAAAAAAAGGGAAGGGGAGGAGGGGAGAGGTAAGGTGGGAGGAGAAAACAATGTTAAATTTTTTTAAAGTATGGGAAATACTAAAGTTGTCAATAACCTTTCCTTAGCTTAAATAAAAGCGCCCCAATTCTAGTGCACCTTCCATGAGCTAAGTGTGTTAGTCCCTGGCTTTGTTGGGGGTAGAACCAAATTCTTTATGCCCTGGAAAAGCAGGGTAAATGGGTCAGCTCCAGCTCTTGGGGCCTGGCCAAAAGGTAAATGCCACCTCAGCAGAAGCTGCTCAGGCAGCACCAGTTGGACCCCGGGGGACCTGGCTTTAAGAGGTCTGCAATAACGTTGTTTGGCTTAAATTTCCCACAGGCAGTGTTGCTTTGGTTCTCCGGGTGTTAAATAGTCAAACATGTATTGTGGTGGTGGGTGGCTGTCTCTTGATGCTTACCAAGTGATGAGGTCCAGGGAGGAGGCTGCATGAACTGGGACCCTGCGTCTCTTCAGCGCTAGTATTTGTACTAATGCAGGGAATCGGGACTGAGTGGGTGTGATATCTCTGGCACAGAACAGGGAGAGAGGCAGGCAGCACTTTGCAGCAGTTGGCTAAGAAATGCCTAAGAAAGGGCCAATTCTGAATTCTCTTGGGTATATATACACCATTTCTGGGAATCAGGTTTTGTGGAAGCATATATGCCTGGGCACACAGAAACTGCCACTCACATTTTTAGGCTCCCTACCTCCAATAAAGAAAGAGAGAAAACTGCGGCAGAATAAAAGGTGGGACTTGGCTAGGCCCAGGTGAAAAAGCGAGAAATGGCCCCCTTGTGCCACAAGACACAACTTAGGCTGTTTTAGAATAGTTTCAGAGGCAGTTGTGGAAGGTGCTGCTTCAGAAACTTCCTACCACCCCTCCTTTTTTGACAGCTTTTTGGATGGTCAGGGAATTACAGTGTCTCTGGAATAACAAAGGGACTGTGGCCCAACAAAGGTCTTATTGGAAAGATAGGAAAATGGGTCTGAAACATTCCTGGGGAAGAGCGCTAAGAACAAATGCATTTGTCATGGGGATGGAACAAATTTAGGACTTGGAATCTGAGGAAAAAGTGCTTTTCAGAAAAACTTCATAGGAGTTGGAGGGGTACTGAGCTTATGGTTCCTGGAAGGCGGTACGTAGTTCCTTTCCTCAGTGGGCCTCCTCCTAGACCTGAGCACCACTCAGCCTTTAGAACAGCAACCCTCCTTTGCAGCAAGTACCTGGGACAACTCTTCAGAGGAATCCCATAAGCACGGAAAGGGCAGCTGTGTTAGCGATTCATCCGAGAGCTTGGTCCAACTCTAGTGTTTGTTACCTGAATGGAACATGGGTTGGTAGCTCTTCATGGGCAGAGTTTTAGCAACATGTTAGAAGAAAAGCCTCTACTGCTGATTATATGCTGTTAGAGAATATTCATTATAGATTTTTTTAAAGGCCATGAAAACTCATTTCGTCTAATCCCTTCACATTTTACAGTCAAGGAAACCAAGCCCCAGAGAAACTGAAAGATATATCCAAGGTCACAGTGCTAGTTAATGGAAGAGGTGGGACTGAAACCCAGGTCTCTTGACTCCCAAGCCAAATGTGCTCTCACTTGGGCCCTTCCTGGCTATGGAGAACACATTTCTTTCCTGTCCAATATGCAGTGAAAATGGGATCTGCTTACAGATATCTCCGTGTTCTCGTCTCCTTCCTCTTAGAGCTGCTTGATCTCTTTCAGAACTGGTTCTACGGACCAAAATTCTGACCACAGGGGCCTGACAGCTGGCCCAAGACAACTCTGTGCTCACTAAGGAGCTAGATTCTCAGAATTGCATGAAACAGCTTTCTGATTCTTAGGTTCAGTGACAAACAGAAATTACAGGAGCCCATAGAGGGTAACTGCTGCCAGGGAAAGAATGAAGTAGATAAGGTAGTGTGTCACAGTTGAAAAGGTGGCTTGGCCTTCTCCCTGCCTTGGAACTTTGCAGTGTAGAGGATTGACAACGGTTTTAAAGCACCCATCAGGTTAAGTTCTCTATAGCAGAGTGGTTTCTATTTGGCTCAACAATCAGACTCTTGGCAGGCTCCTTAACTCCTCTCCTCCATTGTTTCTACCCCAGCCTTAGCTCTTTAAATGCCATGCTGTGTTGCTACTCCCATCATCTGCTCTAGGGCCTTTTCTTTAGTGTAATGCTGCATCCTATTTTCAATGAAGGTAGAGTAGATAGGCTAGTTTCTAAGGCCTAGAGATATTAGCTTTATCATGGCTGTTTAACATGTATTGAAGCTAGCAACTTGCTGGGTACTAGGTGGAACAACATAACAAAGAGGTCCAGAGTCCATGGCCTCCTCCCCTCTCCATAAGTAGCAAAGCTCTGGCTTTACTCAGTGGAGATGGAATAGACTGGGAGAGGGCTGAGTGGGCCACTACCTCAGGGGGCCAGAGTGCACAATTAATGCTTCCACATTTTGTTGCAACAAAGCAGCAGGGACTTAAAATTAGAGGAGAGAGAGAGAAGGAGAAGAAGAAGGAGAGGAAGAGGGAGAAGGAGAGGGAGAGGAGATGGGGGAGGAGAGAGGGGAGAGACGAAGGGGGTGGGGAGAGATGAGGGAGAGGAAGGAGAGGAGAGAATATACAGCCAAACATATGTCTGATTTTATCTCCTCTGCTAGCACTCAGTGCTCTATGCCATCAGCTAATATAAGCACTGTTCATGCCATTTCTAAATCCTGCCTCAGCTAAACTGTAAGGCAGACTTTGTCTCAAAGCTGGTCCCCATCCATTCAGAAAGTACCCTTCCCCTCAGAGGGAAGAATGGTTTGGGCAGTGAATTAAGGTTGTTTTGTCTTTTCTTTAAATTAAATTGCTTCTTGGAGTAGGGATAAACACTTCAGGAACAGACCAGTGGAATAAACATATCTGCAAAGCAATTTAGCATAGCACTTTTAAGTATAGATTTGGAGCCAGTCTTCTTGGGTTGAATCATAGCTCTATCACTTAACTAGATGTGTTACTTTGGACAAATACTGTTTCTTCATCTGTAAAATGGACACAATATTCAAATTTATCTTACTACTTCATAGGCTATATTGTGAGAATTGAAACTATAGGTATAAAATCACACTTATTACAGAGGCTGACATCACCTAGTAATGCTATATAGTTGGTAGTTATTTCATGATATATTTAAAGGGATAGGCCAACTGCCTAGTCCTCATTACCACATTTATTCTTGAATCCCATCCATGCCCAAAGAGAAAGAAAAGTACTATTGAGCTATTCCAGAGAGAAAAGGTGATTATCCAGTGGTCAGGGACAGCAGGATAGCACCATCTATAAGCCCAAGCACAGTGGGAAAGCTAGGTTGTACTTTTCTTCCTAGAAGATACTTCCCTGTGCTCTGTTCCCTAATCCAGCTCTATGGTGGCCTGAGGCATTGTGTCTAGGAATAGATTATTTTTCCTTGTGGTGAGCAGGAAGAAAAGAAAGATGCTGTTGGTGCACAAGCTAAAGGCTGGGATAATACACATCTACCTAGGAAGCCTTCATCCCTTACTAAGAGGGTAAGCTTTCTAGCGTACTCTCCACATACCCCTGTTTCTCTGCCAGGGTGCCTTACCAAGGGTGGGGTGGGAAGGGCAGATGCACCAGGAGGCAGAAGAGAAAAGGGCTGTTGGGGCTTTAAAGCAGTATTGGAAAGCTTGGAGAAAAGGTAGGAAAAAATCACCATCATTTGAGCAAAGAAGAGCATAATGGAGCTATATGACAGATACACAGGCTAAGGGTCTGCAATGCAGTTAAGGAGGAACGCCAGGGAGATTCTTCTACCCTATCAAGAAAGAAGCTGGCTGGACCCTGAACGGGGGAGGACTATTAGTGTGAAATTTATGGCATAGAACCGAGAAGCAGGGAGGATCAACTTTCTAAGAGAAGCCTAAGAAAGACTGCATCTCTATTTCCTAATGAAGGCTAGAATTAGCTTTTAAGATGATCACAGGTTTTATCTTCTGGTACATGCCAGCTTTGCTATCAGTATTTGGGCCATATCACTTACCCACAACAGTCCTGTTCCTAAACTGGAGGCTGCCCACTGTTTGAGGGAAGCAACTGGCCCTCAGGGCCATAATCTAACCCTGATGGGCTTATTCGGGACTCCTGTGAACATTCCTTCATATCTATTAAGGCATAGCCATGAAGGGTGAGGAAAGGGTGCAACTCACTGTTTTATCCATAAAAAGAGTATTATTCTAGAGGGAGGGCGTTATATAAATCATGTTTTTTCCAAAAAAGATGATGATGACTGGGAGTTCAGTGTACATAGGCCCTGGCAGCGAATCAGAGATTAGGCCTAGGCCTGCAGAGGAAGCTCTCTGGTCAAAGGCAGCATTTGAAAGAATGGCACTGTCTTCTCCAGTTTACCCCATTGAGAAGATTTTGAACCTACAGTAGGGAAGCATTGAAGCTACTCTAATGCCAGGTGTGGAGACTATGTGGACCAAAGTAGTACTTGGCCTTTCAGGTCCATGCAATCTGCACCTAGGAACAATTCTGGAGCAATCACTACTGTTTAGATGAATTGCTAAATAGCAAAGGAACAGTCCTTGATCCACTTGTTTCTTTCTTATTCACCCACCTTCCTATCCCTCACTAATAAAGAGCATACTCCAATTAATTCCCATATCAGCTCCCCTGACCCTTGCTTAAGTGCCATCGTCTGCCATGAGAAAACCTAGGCCAGTGGTCGGCAAACCGTGGCTCGTGAACAACATGCGGCTCTTTGGGCCCTTGAGTGTGGTTCTTCCACAAAATACCACGGCTCGGGCGAGTTTATTTTGAAGTGGCATTAGAAGAAGTTTAAGTTTAGAAAATTTGGCTCTCTAAAGAAATTTCAATTGTACTGTGGATATATGGCTCTGTTGACTAATGAGTTTGCCAACCACTGACCTAGGCTATCCAGCAAGAGCATTCCATTCTAGAAGACTGATGGCTCTTTACTCCAACAGTTCTCATGCTGTTTCCTCTTCCAAGGCAAGTCCTTAACCTATAGTCTCTAACAGTTCCTTTAAGGTCTCAACCCTGATTTCCCGAGTCTGTGCTGGCGTTGATTTATTCACTAGATAAGTCACTCTCCCTGCTCAATGAGTCAGCAAGGATGACTGAGAAGGGCTCTCACACACTAACTGTTTCCTGTGCAAAGTTTGGTTTCCTGGCTTCGGGCTACTTCTTCCTAGTCTTCAAGGCCTTTTACCTACCCACTCATCCAGGTTCATTAAAACCACTGAGAGACAGCTTCTCCCACTCAGATTGCACCCTGTAGGTGAACTGAATGAGTTATTGGCAGTTCTCTGCAGAGGCAGTTCCCTGGCTAGTGCAGCCTGTTTGGTGTTTGTAGGAATGCTCAGCGCATCCCTCACAATAGGCCCAGTACAGTCCCAAAAATGAAGCTGAGGCCTCAGACACTAACAGCCTGTTCCCGCGACCCACCGCTGCAGTGGTTACAAGTTATAATCTATTACCATTGCAAGAAGACTTAATTTCTGGACTTAAAGGAAGTCGGATAATACTTTATCCTATTAGTGTCTGCCTGTGTGAATTGACAATGGCTTCCTCCAGACATGACAGCATATTCTTCCAATTCATCTCTTTAAGGGGATGAATTGGGAAAGTCTGGAATAAGAAAGGAGGGAGTGCCAAGAAAGAGACTGCTAAGAGGCTAGGGAAAGGGAAGACAACTTTTAAATTAGAAATGGGTAGAGGGGACTTACAGGGGTATGGTCAGACTGAGGTATCTGAAAGCATGTTTGCATTTCATTTTGTTTCTCTTGTAAGGAAGTAATTGCAATTACTGGGTGTGTTGTATATATGTGTGTGTGAAAAAAAAGAGAAATATGAACACAAGAAGAATAAGTAATTGGCCTATTCCATGTTCTTATTTCAGCCATTGTGCCTACAGGGTAGCTTTCCCTTTCTTTAACCCCTCATCCACATTCCTGTTTTAAGTCCACAGCTGCTCTCCCAGTGGTATCAAGTCAGCTGAGAGCACCTTCACATCATGGGTGTGTTACCAAGGCTGGTTGACCTTGGAATGAACACTGAGGAAAGAATGATGTTTTGTGACTACAAACCTCAGAGATATGGAGACAGTGAAGGGAATTTCCAAGTCAGTTCAGAAAATCTAGGTGAACCTCCTCATTTTATTTATGAGAAAAATGAAGCCCAGGGAGATGTGACTTCCCCAGTGTCACATCGCTAGTGATGCAGAGAACAGTTCTTGGTCTTTGAGTTCTCAACCCAGCACTATTACCAGCAGGTCCCACAGTGATTTACAACTCCAGGGGATACCATTTATAGAAACTACAAAGTGATTAGTGACCCCTGGAGTTTGCAATCCTGTCCAGTTTGTTTCTAGAGAGAGAGGAAGAGAAGGGGAAGTCCTTGTATACAAGCATTTTATCCGTGTTTAATGCTCTGAGACAGTTGGTAACCACTCATGACTTTATTCAGACAGCTAGAACTGAGGAACATTTTCTTTCTCTTCTATCAAAAGTATTCTAGAGAATGGGAGCTCTTATGGCATCCCCAAACATCTTATAAATTAAAAGGCGCATTTGTTGCTTATACTGCCATTCCCTTCCCTACAAGAGGGAAGAGCTATGAGGTAAAGAACATGTTATTGCCCGGCTCCGTGTGGCTTAGTGGATTGAGTGTTGTGCTATGAACCAAGAGGTCCTGGGCTTGATTCCTAGTCAGGACAAATGCCTGGGTTGTGGGTTCAATCCCCAGGAGGGAGTGTGCAGGAGATAGCAAATCTCATCAATGTTTTTTAAAAAGGTTCAATTCCAGTCAAGGGCACGGACCTCGGTTGCAGGCTCCTCCCTGGTCCTGGCCCTGGCCCTGGCCAGGGCTCACGTAGGAGGCAACCAGTTAATGTGTTTCTATGACATTGATATTCCTGTCTTTCCCTCTTTCTTCCACTTTCTAAAAATCAATGGAAAAATATCCTTGAGTGAGGTTTTAAAAATAATAATAGGCCTAGTTGGTTTGGCTCAGTGGATAGAGCCTAGGCCTGTGGACTGAAGGATCCCAGGTTCAATTCTAGTCAAGGGCACATGCCCTAGTTGTGGACTTGACGCCCAATAGGGGGTGTGCAGAAGGTAGCTGATCAATGATTTTTCTCTCATCATTTTTGTTTCTCTTTCTCCCTCTCCCTTCCTCTCTGAAATCAATAAAAACATATATTTAAAAAAATAAAAAAAGAACATGTATCCCTGTGTGGGGAAGGCTTGTAGAAGCTAAATTATGTCAGAGGTCCATTCAAGGTCAAAAGGACCATTGGAGAAGCAGAGAAATTAGAGTTCTGCTTCCGGAACTTCCTTGCTTTCCCTGGTACTGGGAAGCTCAGAGGGCTCGAGCTGACTCAGAGGCCTGTTCTAAAACAGGGGTCTAAGAAGCTAGTGAACATCTCAACAAACTCTCTTGGGAAACAAAGTGGCCCTGGCTATAATTTTATCACACACATTTAATTAGAATCTGTCCTGTCACCTTCACAATGGTTTCAAGAGAAGTCCCAACAGAAACATTTTAAAAGAACAGCCTCATTCAACCAAGGATCTCTTTTAACCAAGTCAATTTAGCAAAAATTTGCCATCTTGGATTGGGGGAGTTATATCTCTTTTCAACTTCAAAGCCAGGAAGAAAAGAGAGGTGGGGAATGCAGAGAAATAAAGAGGAGGGCAGGGGTTCAAGTAAATGAGTTTCCATCTATTAAGGAGCGGTAATTTCTGCTAGCACCCCTAGAGACCAGTCCCCTCCAATAATTGTCTGACTCTAATGATTCCCACTCCTAAGCAACAGCCTGTGTTCTGCTGGTGCTGATACAAGCTGTGCCAGAGAATTCCCTTTATCTCAGAGGTGTTGCTATCATTACACAGGAGAGATTAGCCAGCCAGGAGGATGTGCTTTTGGTGGGGAGAGAGCTAACCAAAGAATGCTTTTCTCCAGCAAGCATGGTACTGCTGACCTAAGACATAAAAGGCTAAGAGACAGGTGAGAGGTAAGTGATAAGAAGACAGTGCAGACATTCTGGACAAGAGGGAGAAGACAAGCGAAAGTAAAAGTTTAGGTGCCTTCCGAGGAGTGGACGAACTCAATGCAAGACAAGCGTTGGCTGGCTGGGAGGCAAGCAGAGGCCTGTGGGGTGTGGAATATGGGTACGGTTTGACTCAGGCATAATGGACAAAAACTGATGAGCATTTGTGATATAAAACATAATAAGTTCTCTGAAAGTAAGAGTAGGGGAAATCAAATTTTAAGTCCCTAAATAACTACCATTTTCCAGGGCAGAGGTAACACTGAAATTGGGGTGATAACTGTTCCTGAGACTGTGGTATCAGTTGAGAGGTGCAGTCCTATCATTCTGCCTCTCTCTTCTAAATCAGTGGGGAGAGCTAATACTGTGGCTCTAGTTTTTGCCGAGGCTTTGCTGAGGCTGCTGCAAAATAAGAGGTGGGGAGTCCCTGTGTTGGCGACGGACTGCTTCCAGAGGCTGCCTTGCCAGATGTGCCAGCAGTCACCCTGGCCAGAGAGCCTGCAGTGCTGACAGATGCCCTGGGCCATATTCAGGATGGTGAGACCCTTTATGGTACTGTGGCTCAGCTTTGGGGCAGTGCAGAGCGGCAGGGTAATGTTCCTTAGCCAGATTCATTTCCCCCCAAACATCTTCAAATATGTGGGCCATGGAGGGAAGGCAAATTTAATTAAATTACTGTGTTGTAGGCCACCCTTCCTGGGCAAGGGCTAAAAATGGGCTCATGCTGACAGGCAGATCCGTCTGTGTACACAGAGCATGCGTCCCTTTGTGTTTGACTGTCAGCTGGATGGGGTTGGCAGTGTCCAGTGCTGGACACGGTGAGCCGGCCCCTTTGTCGCAGCAAGACCGAATCAACAAGAATCCAACCCAGACCTCATGTGGCTCAGATGACCTTATCCTTTCTACTTAAAAGATGACTGAGTGGCACTCCCCCTTCCTACATTGGGCTTATTTCTCCTCAAATGCCTCTCTTGCTGACATGCAGGACTTTCCCGGAAGGCGGTGCCCTGTGCCGAGCCAGAAAGGAGTAGTGAAGCTGGTGAGGTATGATTCAGAATCGTGCAAGGGCAGGCTTTGTTTAGCTTGGCGGGAGATGAAGGGGTCTCTCTGGTGACTCTCTAGAGCAGTGGTTCTCAACCTTCCTAAGGCCTTCGACCCTTGCATACAGTTCCTCATGTGGTGGTGACCCCCAACCGTGAAATTTTGCTACTGTTATGCATCGTGATATAAATATCTACATTTTCCGATGGTCTTAGGCGACCCCTGTGAAAAGGTCATTTGACCCCCAAAGGGGTCGCGACCCACAGGTTGAGAACCACTGCTCTAGAGGGTTGCTTCAGTAGTTCCTCACTGGCAACTCCATGCTGGAGAGAGAACCATTTTCAGGTGCCAGAGTAAGGCAGCAAACCTTTCTCCCCTGTTCCTGCATGAAGACCACAGTGGACGCAGAGCATAACCATCACATAGAGGCAGGGAAATTTGATGACAACTAGAACCACTTAACATGTGGAAATCACCCATAATAAATGCTGGCTGTGCTGTTCCTGGGCACCTCACAAGGTCATTCATTTCCAATCTGGCAGTTCAGGCCTCACTGCTCCATTTTCAAAAATACCACCAGGGTCAAGATTTTGGAACGCCCTGTTTCAACCCCACCGAGTAGAACTGCTGCTCTAACTATAAGAAATAGGCTGAGGTGGAATCAAGTATGTGGCGTAGGAGACACTGAGGACCATGTGGTGGACTTTTCCATTTGGAACGGAGACCCAGGAAGAGTCAGGTGGGGAATCTTTGTCCCACTCGTCTCCAGAGACCTCTCTCATGTCTAAAGCTTTAGTGAATATAAAAGAGGTAGCCCTGTGCTGGGCAATGAGAAGTACTTATGCAGCCCCCTTGGGTCCAGGCAGCCTGGCACCAGCAGACAGCCAGATGATGGAATAGCACAGGCATCTCTGGTAGCGTGGCAGCCCTCTGTAGGTCTCTAGGTAGGCAGGTTTACAGACAGTGTCGCAGTGAGGACAGAAGGCAGAAGACAGGGGCTACACCTCCCTACCCTCAAGGTCAACCCACTGAACTGCTGCTATAAGGGGCATGGCAGATGGGGAAGGCAGCAGCCTCCTGGTGCTCAGTGCCCAACTGACACTGCTCTAAACAGCTCCAG
>PVJN01009326.1:40819-61389 GCA_004026805.1 Lasiurus borealis | reverse complement strand
TCACTGGCTAGCACATAAGAAATCCAAATCCCTCTGGCTCCTTCTTCTGTTATAAAATTCTATGCTAGCTTTTCTGCCCTGAGGTAAAAAAAATAGAAAAACAATCTAATTAACAATCAAGTTATAAAAGTCACTTTTTATGAGCTTTGCTGCTTAGGGACCTATTCTGTTGCCAATGATGCCTTCATTAAAAAAAAAAAAATCTCCGGATCCTGGTTTGGGAGCAAACACAAAAGATGTTACGTAACTTATGAATGAACGTTTGTGCCTGCATCTTCCCAATACTCTCCCTGCACAAGTGCACAGCGACTGGGTCTCATGTCAGCTGCTCATCCCTGATGATGAGTCAAGTTTCCCCTTCCAGTTAGAAATGCAGGGATGCAACTGGCCGGTTCCATCCGCTGGGGGCCAGATTTGGGGAAAATGGGACCAGCAGGGAAGCAGTCTTTGTTTTAAACAGGAGAAGAGAGCCTCTGGCTTATTTCCAAGAGGAAAGGGCAACACGTGATTCACTGGGCAGGCGTGACCTAGGGCAACGGGGTGGCTTGTGTCTAGAACAAAGATTCCTGGGGGCAGGACTGAGCCTCAGCATTAGGAGGGACTGAGAAAGCTTTCTCAAAAACGTCTCCCAAATTCAAATTCTCTTTGAATACATACACACACGATTGGAAATGACTACAACATATAATTCAGCACAAAAAGAACATACAATGATGCTATGATTCAGTGATAATAGCTTATTTACTGGCAGTTACGAAGAGGCCAGTTATTATGGTAAACTCTTTATATATATATATATATATATATATACACACACACACACACACACACATATATATATATACATATATATATATATACATATATATATATATATATTATTGATTTTTAACAGAGAGGAAGGGAGAGGGATAGAAAGTCAGAAACATAGATGAGAGAGAGATATAGATCAGCTGCCTCCTGCATGCCCCACCCTGGAGATGTGCCTGCAACCAAGGTACATGCCCCCAACTGGAATCGATCCTGGGACCCTTCAGTCCGCAGGCCGACACTCTATCCACTGAGCCAAACCGGTTTGGGCTATGGTAAACTCTTTAAGCTCTATCTGATCCCACATATGACACATCTCTGAGGGACACGCTATCATCGCTACCTTCTTCAGAAAAAAAGAATATTTAATCATCAAAAAGGTGTGGAACATGCCTGCGCTTACATTGTAAGTGGCCACACAAAATATTTGAGTGTGAATATAGAGTAAGTGAAACAGCAATAAAAGCCCCAACGTAACTTGATAGAAATAGGAAAATACATATAATCTCAAACCATTAGGGAAAGATGAATAATTACATAAATGTAGTTGAGACAACTGTGCAGCCATTTGGAAAATATTTATAAAGTCGGTGTCTGCCCACAACCGGAAAAACATGATGCATTCCAATGCATAAAAGATATAAATAGAATTGCAAATAAATGCATAAAATAACTAGAATAAACCGAGACTCCTCGGATAGTCTTGGAATGGAGAAGGCCATTCCAGATAATACACCAGATTCTGAAGCCATTAAAGAAGATATTTATAATTTAGGTGAAATAACATTTACTTACTAATGTAAATTGGCTTGGAAATGAAAATAAAAAATCATTGAAAAATTAAATCAATAATCCCCCCCTTCTCCTCCCAAATAGTCTAGAAACTGTCATTCTCTGCTTTTACCATGTCCAGGTCATTTATAAGACTGGATAATGAGCAGGTATTGCTATCCATTCATACAACTAGATTCAAAATATCTCAACTTGCCAAAACTGGTTTGGCTCAGTGGATAGAGCGTCGGCCTATGGACTGAAAGGTCCTGGGTTCGATTCTGAGCAAGGGCATGTATCCTGGTTGCGGGCACATCCCCAGTAGGGGACGTGCAGGAGGCGGCTGATCAATGTCTCTCTATCATCTATGTTTCTAACTCTCTATCCCTCTCCCTTCCTCTCTGTAAAAAATCAATAAAATATATTAAAAAAAATATCTCAACTGGAGGAATCTCAGAGATTACTGCATCTTCCTCTTATTGTAGAGATGAGTGTGGCAAGGAACCTATACAAAATCATAAAGCTAATTAATGCTTACGTCATTCCCTGGAGGTATCCGTGCTGTTACAGATCGCTTCCCATTAGCAATGCAAAGAGGAGGGAACCATCTTGTAGTTGCCATGATAAACCTTAATCTAATAGTTTAACCAAGGAAACAATAGTTATTCATGACAGTGTGCTGTAAGCTTTTTCTACAAACCAGGCCCTTGTAGACCAGAGTTTCTCAACCTGTGGGTCGCGACCCCTTTGGGGGTCGAACAACCCTTTCACAGGGGTCGCCTAAGACCAGCAGAAAACACCTATTTCCTATGGTCTTAGGAACCAACACACCACTCCTCGGTGTTGCAAAGTGTAGCAATGTAGTTTACTGTTGTCATATGAAGAATGTTACCCATGCTATACCATGATTCAAGACAAAATTTCATTTATTTGTAATTAGAAATAAATATTTCACAATATATAATTACATATTATGATTAATCCCTATGCTTTAATTATGTTCAATTTGTAATAATGAAAATACATCCTGCCTATCAGATATTTACATGACAGTTCATA
This sequence comes from Lasiurus borealis, assembly GCA_004026805.1. NCBI lineage: Eukaryota > Metazoa > Chordata > Mammalia > Chiroptera > Vespertilionidae > Lasiurus > Lasiurus borealis. The sequence continues at coordinate 58,749 of PVJN01009326.1, read as the reverse complement.
ACAATAGCAAAATGACAGTGATGAAGTAGCAACAGAAATAATGTTATGGTTGGGGGTCACCACCACATGAGGAGCTGTCTTAAAGGGTCGCGGCATTAGGAAGATTGAGGACCACTGTTATAGATACTTTATGTACATTAACCTGTTCTAAAAACGCTGTCATTATATAGTCTTATGAGGAAATGGAGGCTCCTAGTCAAGATCACAACTTGCAGGCAGAACCGGGACTGGAACTCAAGCAGTTTTTGATATTAATTTCAAAGAAGAAGTGAGAGGGATAGAGAGAGAGAAACATCAATGATGAGAGAGAATCATTGATTGGCTGCCTTCTGCATGCCTCCTACTAGGCATCAAGCATGCAACCCAGGCATGTGCTCTTGACTGGAATCAAACCCAGGACCCTTCAGTCCACAGGCTGATGCTCTATCCACTGAACCAAACTGGCTAGGGCAAGCAGTCTTATTCCAAACTCTACCTCATATTAGAAGCCTGTGAACAGTAGGTGTGTTGAATACTAGCTGAACGTGACCATAGCAAGTTCCATGTTAGTTCCTCACGCTTTCCACATGTCCAAAGGAATCATGTTCCATATCTTCAACATAAGATGCCTTTCCTATGCCTCTCCTGCCCTTGTCTAAGATCACAGCACTATTTGCTAACCCAGAAAGTAAAACTTTCCCTGAAAGACCCTTATCTTCACTGATCTTCCTCTTACCTACACTATGGAGTAATGTATAGTCTGAATCACAAATTTATTATTTTATTTTACCTATTATTGAATTGATCTTTAACTGATTTCATGCGTTTTGGCTTGTTCGGTTCAAATCACTTCTAAGCCAATGGAGGACAAATAATCTCCCTCATATACCTTCTTAACATCCTCAGAAATATGTTTTAACTGACTGATACCTTAGTGATCCCAAACCTATTCTGTATTCCATCTCCCTATCATGTGACTTTCCCCAAAATGATGCATGAAATCACATTCTTCCTAGCTCATTCCCGTCATTCTCTTATGAACAATACTCCAGCCTCTTCAAGATTGCAAGAAGACAATGCAGGAGACACCGTTGTCTCTTTTGTTGGTCTAAGTTTTACTCTATTAATTTCAAAAGTAAGAGTCAACCTGAAACAGCCTTTACAGCTTTGCATTTTTAATCCTCTCCTCCTCTCTTCTTGTATTTCTCTCTTGTCAAAAATCAAAGGGCTAGATAGGTTAGGACTAGGCTCATCATTGGAAAATTGTGCCTATGCCTTGTAACCCTGTATGTTTAGTGCTGCTCCTAGATTTGCTCAATTTGAGGATGCGCATTTGGAGGAGAGAGAGAGAGGTCAGAGATGAACTGATGACAGGTTCTTTGTATATTCATAGAACTGTCCTTTGGCGAATTGATGGCTTTCTCATTTGCAACTCAAAGGCTAAATTCCATGCATGATTATGGCTATCCTGTTTACTGAATACTGAAATATTTCTGTTCTAAATAATCAAATAGCTAACAGTCTGAGCCCGGACTGTTCTAAATAATCAAATAGCTAACAGTCATGTCTACATGTCTCCGTTCCTCCATGAACAATCTCAAAATCCAGAAACCAATAGGTCAAGGCCATTTGAGCAGGGAGTTTTCAGATTTTGCTCCAGCATAATGCTCAGATTGATTCTGAAACATTTGACCATTCTTCCGAGTACAGAAGTTCAAAGGTAAGTCTCAAACCCAGATTCCATGCAGAAAGAGAAGGGCTAAGTAGCAAGATTTTAAAATCAAGTCTAAAATGAGAATGTAGGCCGAGACCGGTTTGGCTCAGTGGATAGAGCGTTGGCTTGCGGACTGAAAGGTCCCAGGTTTGATTCCGGTTGGGGGCATGTACCTTGGTTGTAGGCACATCTCCACTGTGGGGCTTGCAAGAGGCGGCTGATCGATGTCTCTCTCTCATCAATGTTTCTGACTTTCTCTCTCTCTCCCTTCCTCTCTGTAAAAAATCAATAAGATATATTTAAAAAAAATGAGAACGTAGGACATATTTCTGGGTACATGTTACAGGAGGAAATTCCATGGGAGGAATAGATGGAGAGAAAAATAATAACAAGACAGAAGGTTCCAAATGGAAAGACCATTGTTGTAGAAAGTGTTCTGTGTAAGAATGGAGGCATGTTTCCGGTCATGTCAGGAATCTACAACATACTGCTCACGTGCTACAGAGCTCATACAGGCTGACTTCTTACTACATAGTGGACCAAAATCCACAACACGATTCCCCGAATCTTCACCCTGACAGACTTCTGTGCCCACCTCCAATCTCAGCCCCCCACTTCGTCCACCACACTCTGCTGAACATCCATCACATATACTTTCCATTTCAATGAATATCAACTCCCAGTAGAGGTCCCCATTCCAGTGGAAGCTCATCCATCAGCATGTCCCTCTCCTGGTTCACCACAGCAGAACAGCCTCAGGCAGGTTATGCCACATCTGAAAGCACCGCCCTTTCACATGAGACCAAAGTAGCATCATCAGGTGTATGTGTGGTGGGGGGCTGGTGGGCGTTAAAGTTTTACTCTTTGAACCTCAGAGCCTCTTCGTCAAACTCCTTCCCTTCCGTGACACCACAGTCCATAAATAAACCCAGAGGTGCTTTTCGTCCCTGCGTTCTTTCCGTAAAAGAAATGAGCCAGGGGAGGAATTTATGACCTGCTGAAATCAATCAAATCCATGGAAAGAACAAGTGATACTAATGCCATCAGCGAAGCCATTTGCTAGTGCTTCTGTTTAAGGGTTTATGTCGGTGGCTCTGTACTAAGCCCAGTGGGGAGGACCAGCATTTTATTATTTTTTTAAATATATTTTATTGATTTTTTACAGAGAGGAAGGGAGAGGGACAGAAAGTCAGAAACATCGATGAGAGAGAGACATCGATCAGCCGGCTGCCTCCTGCACGCCCCCTACTGGAGTTGTGCCCGAAAGCAAGGTACATGCCCCCGACCAGAATCGAACCGGGGACCTTTCAGTCCACAGGCCGACGCTCTATCCACTGAGCCAAACCGGTCTCGGCGAGGACCAGCTTTTTACATGGAACTTGGGCATTTTCACTGAGATTGCACTGTGTTTCGGGCAAGTTGTGTCTTACCCGATGCTGGAGCCAGGTTTGCAGCCTGTTTACTCCAGAGTTTTGCAAGATCTTCTTCCCGAGGGGTTGAGGATGGACGGCTATGGGCATCACTGTGATTTCAGTGGGGCGATGGCCGCATTGGGTCCATTGCTGCAGTGCCATTATCATGGCTCTTACTATTCAGTCAGGAAGAATTACTGAGACCATCCATGATATGATCCTTCTATTTCACACTTACAACCAGTATCAACAGAAAGGTCTCTTTCAGGGTACTTTCCAGTCACAGGAAGGAGATCAATGAAGACATGTAAGCGGCTGGGGCAGTTCTGTCTTCTCTGAGAGGTGCTGTTTTCCGGGTGACTCGTGGGAATAAGCAGGAAGCTGCGCTCAGACCTCTGCGAGGGCCTGAGTGTAAGCTTTTCTGCACCCTCTCCGTCTTCCTTTCCCCACGGGAGCTGGGATGTGTCTCAGGAAGCTCGTTTTCACTGACACCTTGTCAAGGAGGAGGCTGGTGTTAGCACAGAGGGCCACCTCTTTTCTTGTGCTAAGCAGAAAACTACTTTCATTCGATGGCAATTTCTTCTCTCTTTTGTGACCAAAGCGTATTTTCTGTAGTTCCTTCATGAGATAGACGACATATCAAACACAAATCCTGAGCCGTTCATTCAACGTCTCTTGTTCAGAGACACTTGATGGCCAAAACCAGGTCTTTTTATTTTTTTTTAATATATTTTTATTGATTTTTTACAGAGAAGAAGGGAGATAGAAAGTCAGAAACATCGATGAGAGAGAGACATTGATCAACCCCCTCCTGCATGCCCCACAGTGGAGTTGTGCCAGCAAGCAAGGTACATGCCCCCAACCGAAATCGAACCTGGGACCTTTCAGTCCGCAAGCCGATACTATCCACTGAGCCAAACCAGTCTCGGCCAAAACCAGATCTTCTTATCTCACAGATATCATTGGGAGAGTAATATAAGGAAAAAACCTTGCCTTTTTCCAAGTTCAAAAGGACTGGAGATGAATAAAAGTAGCAACATCATATGTCTTTCCAGAATAATGATTTGAAATTTAAGCCTACATGGGTTTGCTCTTTATCATTGAACTAATTTATATTTGTTATACAGTGGTACCTCGAGATACGAGTTTAATTCATTCCATAACCTTGAGGCGTAGGAAACTATGAGTCACTCGAGTTACAGTAAACTGGTGGGTCCTGTGCAGCCCACCAGTTACTCGTATCTCAAATGTTGCTCATATTTCAAAGCAAAAATCGCTCGCTCGATGGCTCGTATCTCAAAAATCTCATATGTTAGGGCACTCGTATTTCGAGGTACCACTGTACTTCTCTTTTTTTATGATAGAGGAATATCAAGACGGATTTAAAATTTTAATCATGGTTCTTGCCCTATTTATTAGAAAAGTCTTAACAAAAAATTGTTCTTCTCAAAGAGATACTGTCCATCAAATGGTGCCTTTGCCTAACTGGGAATTTGTGTGGCTCAGAGATTGGTGGCACTGGATGTAAAGTTAGGGGCATTCTGAGGACTTCCTCCATTCCAAGCAATGTTCTCTGAGCTTTAGAGCTGTTTACTGTTTAGTCCTCACAATAGGATTGTGACTATAGGATTGTCACTTTATAAACAGAAAACTGAGCAGAGGGCGATCGATTCCCTTACTCGGGTCATATGGACACAGAAAAGTCAGTTCTGGAAGATGAGTCGGCCATGGATGCCCCTTTCATGTTTTATATTTTGCCTCACCTATGCTCGTCCCTAAATACAGTGGTACCTCGAGATACGAATGCCCTAACATGAGATTTTTGAGATACGAGCTGTCGAGCGAGCGATTTCTGCTTTGAAATATGAGCGACACTTGAGATAGGAGTCATCGTGCAGGTCGGCCAGCTGCGCACGACCCACCAGTTTACCAGGACTCGAGCGTCTCATAGTTTCCCACGCCTCAAGGTTACAGAATAAATTAAACTCGTATCTCAAGGTATCATTGTAGTAGAGAAATAGTTAAGATCTGTGCCAGCAATCTGCTTCCAAAAACTGGGTTACATTTTACATCATAAGCAATAGACACACCTGAGGCTAACAGGTGTGCAATGTGGGTGGTGTTTTAATAGATATTAAGTAACGAAAAATGCAATGTTTTTTTAAATTATGTGAGACTTTATCTTACTAAATGCTTAACTAAAGGAAAATTTAGAAATGATGTTAGAAAGAAAGCAATGGTGTTTAAGATATTCACAGTTATTGGGCACAGTTAAATTTAACTTTTAATGATTTTACTGCATAAAATTATAAAAATTTCTTTATAATGAAGCACTTTCTTTATGATCACTAAAATAGTTTTATGTTTGTAGATGGTTGTGAAAACATTATAACTTCCAGGCTGTCTTCCAACATCAATCTTTGTACTTCTCTGTTTCACATCTCGCATTTGGATGCAGGGATAGAACGGCCTTCTTGACATCTCCCCAAATTCTGCTCTTTGGGGGGGTCTCATGTAGGCACACATAACTCTTTTCCATAAGAAACCCTCTCTAGTAGCAGCTTAAACGGGTTATACATCCTTAAAGCCAAATCAGACTTGAATTCTCTAATTAATCATTAGCAAAATCTATTTAAGCCTTTGCATATCCACAGTACAAAGACTCTAATTCTCAGTACAGTTAGCTATTATTTGTTCTGGTCTACTTGTTTTTGGAACCAATACAATTATTTTATACAATCTTAGAGAAATAAGTCGCCTCGATGTACATTGTATAGTTTCTAAACATGCAAAAATTAGAGGCAAAAATTAGAGGTTCTTACAATCCTTTTTCTTTATTTCTCCAGACCAGCAGCACCATCAACGCTCTTAATAAACCAGAGGCCACCCCAGAAACTAAAGGAGGAACCCCGGGTGTAGCACCCAGGGCTCCGTGGTTTAGCATGACCTGGAGGAGACCACGAAGTTTGCTCACGTTTGAAAACCCCTTTCCAGGCCCAGGACCAACCTGCTGATGGAAGGAAGAGGTGAACCACATTTTGGTTAAAGGAACCTGCAACTGGAAGTGCAAAGTTGGGAATGAACTTAACAGCCTGACAGTGTGCTTTTAAGGACCAGACAGTCCTCAAGGAAATACTTTGTCCACGGATTGTATTTTTCCTGCATGAACAAAATGTGACACCTGACCCTCAGCATCACGGGTACCGTTGTCCAAACTAAAGGTGGGAAAGCATCCAGAAAAGAACAGTGTTACCTCGAGATACGAGTTTAATTCGTTCCGTAACCTTGAGGCGTGGGAAACTATGAGACACTCGAGTCTTGGTAAACTGGTGGGTTGTGTGCAGCCAGCCGATCCGCGCGATGAACTCCTATCTCAGATGTTGCTCGTATTTCAAAGCAAAAATCGCTCGCTCCACAGCTCGTATCTCAAACGTCTCGTATGTTAGGGCACTCGTATCTCGAGGTACCGCTGTAGAGTTCTCAGAATGGTGGATATATATCATTACACCTTGGAGCGATGTGTTAGAATCGGCTCTCGGTATAAGTTTCTAAGCAATCATAACCTATTTTGCTAAGCGAAGACGCCCTGGCTGACTTGCCTTAAATACATATTTAATGGTACACGGCAGTGTTGTCAGAGAGGGCTGGAGGGGAGGAGCTGAGTTTCTGAGGAAACACCAATCAGCTCATCAGCCTGCCTCATTGTACCATCATTTCCTCTAATGAGAGGTCTGTAGCTGTCACTCACGGTGACAACCTGTCAGTGTTGATTACTGCAGGAGAAAAGATTTCTTGGGAGCAAAGTGACACAGCTCCCCATATCCAGTCTTTGCTCTCCCTGTGCCTTCTGTTGTGATACATGACAACTCTAACATTCACATGCCGACACAAAACATATGTGCTTCAGCATACATGGATTCACAGGCACAGGCGTCACCTTGTTTAATAGAAGATTTTGCTTCGATTAAAAACAAAGGCATGGTTTCACATATCACGGGAAAGTTGGATGCAGTTGTATATTTTTTCCTACTAAATAAAAGGTATTAATGGAACTGGAATATGGTTAAGGAGATTACCAACTTCTCCTGCCTTTTAAATCCACAAAGTGACCTAACTACCATATTCTCCGGTGTGTAAGATGACTTTTTAACCCAAGAAAATCTTCTCAAAAGTTGGGGGTCATCTTATATGCTCGGTGTCATCTTATAGGGCAGGTACAGTGGTACCTCGAGATACGAGTGCCCTAACATACGAGATTTTTGAGATGCGAGCTGTCGAGCGAACGATTTTTGCTTTGAAATACGAGCAACATCTGAGATACAAGTCATCGCACAGATCGGCCAACTGCACACGACCGACCCACCAGTTTACCATGACTCAAGCGTCTCATAGTTTCCCACGCCTCAAGGTTACGGAATGAATTAAACTTGTATCTCGAGGTACCACTGTATAGCCCAAACTCTATATTTTAACTGGAAAGTTGGGGGTCATCTTATACGCCAAAAAATATGGTATATAAAGCCAATATGGTTTTCCATGTGATTCTTACATCTTGCTTGAGCCCAAGTAACCTTGTCACTTTCAGTTAAATAAATCAAGTTCAATTCCAGTTTTACTCAAGCTATTTCCATTCTCAGAACCCTCTTAACACATTCCTCCCATTTCTCCAAAATTGGCCTCTCCTATGTAATAAAAGTCCATCATACAAATCGACCAAATGGCAGAACTGGTCACTATGGTGAGCACCGATTACCAGGGGATGGACTTTAATGCAGGACCTGCCCCCTGGTGGTCAGTGCACTCCCACAGGGGGAGCACCACTCAGCCAGAAGCTGGGTTCATGGCTGGCAAGCAAAGCAGAGGTAGCAGGAGCCCCCACAGCGCTAAGGAGTGGGTCTAAGCCAGGAGGGGCGTGCGAGGTGGATGGGCCTAAGCCATCAGTGAGACATCCCCCAAGGGCTACTGGACTATGAGAGGGTGCAAGCTGGGCTGAGGGATTCCCTCCTCACCCCCCCACACCCAAGTGCACAAATTCTCTTCAATCCTAGTCCTCCTTTATTCCAAAGGGTTGATGAATTATTTTAGTTCCTCTGTCCATTTCCTGAACTCTTATGTCATTTACTGTTTTTCTACAGATGGTTGGGTTTGAGGACCAAGTTGTTTATCAGTATAATAATAAACTACGAGTATTTGTTTTCAAAACGTGCCCCACGTACCCGTAGAAGTGAACTTGTTACATGGAGGCAATGAATGTGGACTTAGGTGCATGTAAAAGCCATGCGACGATGAGTTTCATTTTCGTGTAATTAAAGCCGAGGCATACTTTCGAGCAGTAATTAGATTCCATAATGTCTTATCTGTTTAAACCTCAGCAGGGATTGTCTCTTTTGATGAAAAATACCAGATAATTATTACGCAAGAGGCTATTTATTCTTGATGCTGTGGCAGAAGGAGTATACATATGGCTGATCTAAGAGTAATTTCAAATCATTTATGTATAAGTTTACAAATTTAGGAAAGAAATATAGCCCCATTTAGTAATGTTTAGGGCTGCCATCTGTCTTTCAGGGGACCAATTCCGTTGGACTTGCTTACCACGTCGGTAGTGAAAAGATGCTATAAGCACACAGAAAACGGGAAAGTGTATGAAACATGTGCCACTTAGGCAGAACTGGTTTCTGTTTGCAAAGCCAATGGCCAATAAACGAGCAATGAAGTTGCAAATACCTTTTAATTATTCTTGGCAAGGTTCGCCATGCGATGATTATAACAGTAATCGTGGGATAACTGGATGGCATTCCTATTTACTACTAATGGGCATCAGTAGCCTGAGTGTACACAACTTGCAATTAATTAATGTAAAAGCTGACAAAGTTTGGGGATAAATGTTTAAATTAAAGTAACTGAGACTACAATTGAGTGAACGGAGCAGGGCCTACTCTCTTGTTTGAGGGGCGGACAGGTAAATGCTGATTTCTCGGCAAGTCGTCTTCGTAATCACATTCTACAAGGACAGTTTGACCCCCAAACTAATAGCGCCCACAGTGGGTTTTCACTCATAAGTTCTTTCCACTTCCTGAACTCTGTGTCATTTACTGTTTTCCTACAGGTGGTTGTGTTTGAGGATCGGGTTGTTTATCAGTGTAATAACTAGGAATATTTGTTTTGAAAATGTGGCCCACGTACCCGTAGAAGTAAATTCGTTACATGGAGGTAATGAATATGGACTTAGGTGCATGTAAAAGCCATGAGACTTGTACAGACTGACGTGAACAGACCCAGGCATGCAGGCCAACCGCTGCCCGTTTAGCTTCCAGGGAAGGTCTCACCTCTCCATCGTGGGCTCTTTCTCCCCAGAAACCTGTCCAGCCCCCACCTCTTCTGTTACCCAGCATTCCCAGTGGTCACCACACCAAGCAACAGGAGTTAGCATGGAAAGTGACATGTATTCACTTTTTTTTTTTTTTTTGGAAAGTCTATGCTAAAGGTATATCTATAAAAGATCAAGCTACAAAAGTAGTTCAAGGGTAGTTTCGATCAGAAAAAAGTTCTAACTATTTTTATAACCGTTCTTCACTGCTATGCCAGGAGAAGTGATCAAGTCCAATTCTAAGCTACTTGCGGGTTTTCATTTTCCACATCCTTTAATGAGAGTGTGCAAGGGTTAGGCATTGAACTTACTCCTTTGGAGACCTCCTGCTGTCTCGAGGCTTTCAATACCATCACAACTCTGGTGCCTCTTTCAGCTTTGTTTTCAGTCCGGACACTCCTGCATATGCCAGACTTATTAACTGACTGTACCTCTCCACTGAAATGCCCAAGCTTATCTTCCCCCCAAAACAAACAAACAAACAAACAAACAAACAAACAAAAAACTGCTGGGCCCCTGAATCTGCTTCTGCAAAAACCTCTCCCATCATGGCTGATAGTGATTTCATTCTTCTGGTCTCTCAGGACTCACCAACTGTCCCTGTCCGTATAGCCTGCGCTCTCTGTCTCAGACCCCATGGCCCATCTGTGAGAAAGTCCTCTTGGGTCTATCTCAAACTTCAAAACATAACTAGGACGAGACCATCTCTCACCAGCTCTATTGCCACCATCTTGGTCTGAGCTTTCACCATCTCTAACATGAGTTTTTGTAATTCTCAACTGGCCTCCCCGTGTACATGACTGCCCTTCTCTATTCTAGCACATATAACACAGGAGCCAGAGGGACATGCTTACGTCAGATTATGGTTCTCCCTCTCCTGGCTTTTCATTTCATACAAAGCAAAATCCAAATTTCTTACACGAGCTTTCAAGCAGCTCTATGTTCTGCCTTTCACTTCCACTCACGACTTACCCCCCACGATTCTCCGCTGCCCACTCTGCTCCGGAGCCACTGATCCCCTGGCTGTGCCTTGAACGTGGCCATCAGAGGTTTCTGGCCTCTGCTGGTTTCCTCTGCCTGGAATATTCTTCTCTCAGAAAGTCCCGTGGCTAAATCGCTGGCCTCTTTGCCTGGCCAGCATGGCCCTGTGGCTGAGCATTAACCGGTGAACCAGGAGTTCACAGTTCAATTCTCAGTCAGGGCACAGGCCTGGGTTGCAGGCTCCATCCCCAGTGGGGGACATGCAGGATGCTGCCGATCAATGATTCTCGCTCATCATGGATGTTTCTATTTCTCTCTCCATCTCCTTTCCTCTCTACAATCAATAAAAATATCTATATTTTAAAACCACATAACTTTACATGGGGTCTAACTTCTCCTTTGCTACATAAAGCTAGATGCATTAGAAAAGTCTGATACGGAATATGTTTTCTCATGTGGATAGCAGATTCGAGAAGGAACTTGGAGTCAGTTCACTCCACTGGTAGGAGCAACTCAGATCCATTTCCTGTGCTGGGATGAACGGATAATGGGCTTTAGATCTATTATTTACCCATCATCTCTCAAGTGAAGGACATATCATGAAGTCTCTCTAATCTCAACCGCCGCAGACACCTGTAAATTTGTGAGATGCCTCTGGAGAGAAAGGACAGTATAAATGATTTATATTGATTCATGTTGCATGGGGAAAGGCTAAGCTCAGAAATAAAATAAAAAAGACAATTATTCTATGATGGTCCCACAGTATGAAGGAACCACACAACACAGATCTCAAGAAGTGCTTGGTAGCAGTTAAAATGACACTTTAAGAAACATATGGAAATTGTGCTCAGATGTATATATACCAACACATTCAATTATTCATCTATAAAACTATAAATTTACCAGATTCTGTTCTAGATGTTGGGGTACAAGTAGGGACATCAGACACATCAGACACACACACACACACACACACACACACACACACACACACACACTCACTCGCACAAAAACTGCCTTTATCCACATACACTTTGAGAGAGCTAGGTAAAAGAGAGATAAGATAACGAGGTAAAATATACTGGTTGTTAAATAAGATAATGAGGTAAAGATACTATATTAAAGCTGTAATGAGAAGTAAAGCAGCAAATGAATGTGGGGGATCTAGAGAAGGTAACTTGGTTTTTTTTAAACTAGATTCTTTTTTTTTATTGAATTTTTTTACAGAGAGGAAGGGAGAGGGACAGAGAGCTAGAAACATCGATGAGAGAGAGACATCGATCAGCCGCCTCCTGCACGCCCCCTACTGGGGATGTGCCCGCAACCAAGGTACATGCCCTTGACAGGAATCGAACCTGGGATCCTTCAGTCCGCAGACCAATGCTCTATCCACTGAGCCAAACCAGTTTCGGCAAAGGTAACTTTACTTTAAATACTGTGAGCAGGCAGGTGCCCACTGAGAAGATGCGATTTCAGTGCAGATCTGTGGGAAGTGGGGTATAAGCCATAAGCGTATCTCAGGAAGGATGCCTCAAGCAGAGCCACCAGCAAGTGCAAAGTCCGGAATGTGGACCTCCTGCTTCCTAGGTCGATGCTCAACCACCAAACTACATCAGCCAGGCTACCGCTATGCTTTTTGATTTGTGAGAAGTTTACTCCTGTATTGCTGGGTAAATTGTTAATGAGATCAGTTTGGGAAACAGCTAAACTAAACAAGTATTTTTAATCTAATTAATCAGACTAACCACAGTTAATCAGGCTAGGACTTAATTCAACCTAATACCTTTACTTATTATATGAGCAAATTCATCTCTATTTCATCACCAGACCATACATATGGCTGAGAGATAAACCAACATTATTGGGGTATGGGAGTGGACTAGGAGAAGTCAATGGTGTTAAAGGAGACATGTAGAATACTTTACTTTAAGCAATAAATAATTTTTAAGTAATTAACATCTTCATACTTAGACAATTTTACTTTCCTTAAAACTTTACAGGATGAACTTCATTTATGAGCAAATAATTGCTCAATTCAGACATTGTAATGATAAGGGGTTATGCATTTCTGTCTCTCACGTATCTTCCTCCCGTGAGGAGAACTTCTCTCACAAAATACTAGAGCCTTCACTAAAGGAACTGGCTACCAGGGGCTCCACGCCAAGCGGACTTCATTGCCAAGGGAGACAGAACACCATTTTTAATATTTGTATTAAATAATTACAACTTCTCTGAGATGAGTTTTTAGTACAATATCAGGAACAGGTCTTCCATTAGCTGAATTTCTCTTTAAAACTAGTAGTTTCACATCCCAGGTCTCAATGACAAGCAGGCTTCTCAAAGTATATTTAGGTCAGAAGGAGGAGGATCAAACCCTTGCTACTGAAACTGGAGACTTTAAATACCTTTAAACCAACCATACCGATTAGATCACATTAGGTTTAATCTCTTACTCTCATATTTATTTGAATGCTTCCTCCTATGATATCTGCCAGATCTTTATAAGCCTGGGTTATAATTTCTTTGGGTAACAGGTAGTTAAGAGGGGCAACAAAAATGTTGGGTGACAATCAGAAGCTAATAAGATGTCAGCATTCTGGAACCATGGGCCCAATAAAGGTTTTGCCTAACGGAGTCGATATAACATCTTATATTTGTTTCCAACAGCCATTTAAAAAAATTCAGCATGAAGGAGACCTGGGTGGGTAGTGAAAAACACCTCAGAGTTGCATTTGGTTGTAAGTGGGGTATGAACTGAAAAGTGATGTGGTTGCTAAGACCTAGATGACATATAATCAGGCTGCATGAGTTACAGAGAGCATGAGAAATGAATTACTTATACGATTTTATCAGATAAAAGAGGGGCAACTCTTTTTGTTAATATATTTAACAAATATAATTTTTGTTAATATATTTTATTGATTTTTCACAGAGAGGAAGGGAGAGGGATAGTCAGAAACATCGATGAGAGAGAGACATCGATTAGCCACCTCCTGCATCCCCCCCCCCCCCACTGGGGATGTGCCTTCAACCAGGATACATGCCCTTGACCGGAATCGAACCTGGGACCCTGCAGTCTGCAGGCCCACGCTATATTCATTGAGCCAAACTGGTTTCGGTGAACACATAATTTTTGAGATCTGGTACAAAATGGAAATGTGGGGATCCCTGTTCAAACCCTATTAGAAATTTCAAGTCAGGGACAGCAGTGCATCAAATGACACACGGGGCCTTTTTAAGAACAGGAGAGTCTGCAAGATCGCACAGGTCACAGGACCAGGAAGACACCCCACTGTGACTTCTGTTAGGCCTAAGTGCTCACTGCATCCCCTGAACATTCAGCGAGGAGCAAAGAAAATGTGCAGCTGTAAATCAAGTCACATAAAGATGGAAGGAATAGGGATATTTTCTAGGCAAGAAATTTCTAAAATGGGAGTGTCTGACATTAGGCATAATAGTTGGAGAGCTAATACAGGGATTAGGAATCAGATTTTTTCCTCCATGACCACAGTTATAAAATTTATATCAATGAGCAGAAAAGCATATTTTCACTTCATATAGGTATATTTGGTGTAAACAAGCGCACTTAAAAAAGTATGGAGGCCTAGGCAGATAGAGATTTTGTAGTCACGAGAGGTAGTCAAACCTACTTTGAGTTAGTAGTTAGGCAAGTCTCTAAGGAAGTTGCATAGAAATTCTCTCGTGCAAACTCATTAATTAATGCTAAGCATGATACATCAAAACTTCCTGAAACATGTTAAAAAGCTGTTTCCTGCTCCTCTATCCAAAGATGGCACTCAGGAAAATATGGTTATTAAAAGTACTCACTAGAGAACTGTGTTCATAAATATGGGCAAGGAGACTGTTATAGAAGGAATTTATATAGCAAATGACTGAGATAGATGAGCTTAAAGGACCTACATAGTATGGCCTTCCTGTAAGCCCTGGTTGATCACTGATTATTTCTATGTCTCTACCTTTACCTCTACCTCCCTCTATCTCTATCTCTATTATTTATATCTATATCTATATCATCTTTATAAGGCATCAAGATTAAAAATAATCAATGATATATGTAAAAAATCCAAACTCATTCTGGCTTTTTCAAAAACCATCATCTGCCCACGCCAATTAGCTCATGGCTCAGTGGATAGAGCATTGGCCTGAGGACCAAAGGGTCCCAGGTTTGATTCTGGTCAAGGGCATGTACCTTGGTTGCAGGCTCTTCCCCAACCTGGGCCCTGGTCAGGGCTCATGTAGAAGGCAACCAATCAATGTGTTTCTCTCACATGGATGTTTCTTGCTGTCTTTCCTTCCTCTCTCTTCCATTCTCCGTAAAATCAATGGAAAAATATCCTTCGGTGAGGAATACAAAAACACAAAACAAACAACTACAATAACAACAACAAAAAGAAAATCGTCATCTTGGAAAGATTAGTTCAGTTACTGGCCATTCTGGTTAATGATTAACCACAAAAGAATCTTAAATTCATTATGGGCCTCATTTTTAAAAGTGAAAACACATTGCCCACTATAATCATGATGGATAGATAGATAGATAGATGATAGATAGATAGATAGATAGATAGATAGGATGCAATAGAGGAAGAAGAGTTACCCCATCAAAAATTAGATATAGCCGAGACCAGTTTGGCTCAGTGGATAGAGCGTCGGCTTGCGGACTGAAAGGTCCCAGGTTCGATTCCGGTCAAGGGCATGGGTTGTGGGCACATCCCCAGTGGGGGGCGTGCAAGAGGCGGCTGATCGATGTCTCTTTCTCATCGATGTTTCTGGCTTTCTATCCCTTTCCCTGCCTCTCTGTGAAAAATCAATAAATATATTTAAAAAAAATAGATATAGATACAGATACAGATATAAATATATGGATATAGGTAGCACAAATTCATTTACTTCCCACTTAATGGAAGAGAAGGTCTCAAACTGTTTCAAGCTATGGGTAGTCACTAAAATAAAATCATATGCCCTTCCACAGCGAATGGCACTTTACCAGACTGGCACTTCTTGACAGAACGTTGCTACCTTTTAGGAAGTTATCTGTGACTTGTACACAAGAAACTTGCAGTTTTCTTTTTCCCATTCCTTAGGGATGCGAGGTTAAGCATTTTCTACAGCTAACACGCTAATTGTGTTTGGTGCCTTGGGGTTCTCCTTTTCTGACTTTTTTTCGTTTTTTTTCTTTTTTAATATATTTTATTGATTTTTTTACAGAGAGGAAGGGAGAGGGATAGAAAGCCAGAAACATCGATGAGAGAGAGACAATCGATCAGCCGCCTCCTGCACGACCCCACTGGGTATGTGCCCGCAAGCAAGGTACATGCCCTTGACCAGAATCGAACCTGGGACTTTTCAGTCCGCAGACTGACGCTCTATCCACTGGGCCAAACCGGTTTCGGCTCTGACTTTTCTTGGTCTATTGGCAATATGCAGAAGGGCACAGGCAAGCGCTGACATCTGAGACAGGAAAGACCAATCCTACAACTGCCACCACTTGTCGGACAAAGTGTAAGAGTCACCTCACAGCAAATAACACCTGAACTTGATCTCGGGGAGAAGGCAGGGCCTCGTTTCCCCAGCGTCCACGTGCAGACACCTGCCCTATCTCTCTGCCCTCGCTGCTCTTAAAACGGCTCCCTGACACCATGCTCACTTGATAAATGGCACCTGAGTCCCTTTGGCAGAAAAATAGATGGGCCGCGCCAGAAGGCAGGCACAAAATATTGTTTGCTATTGTTTTGTATAACTGAATACAAATCATCCACAAACTTGGGGTAACATTTTTTGAAACGGTAGCTTAAAAATAGTATCTTCAGTGAAATGCTTTGAATAGAATCACCAGAAAAACACGGGGCTATACCAACACATTTCATTATTCCAGGGCTGTTTAAAATAAAAAAGGTAAAGTCAAGGACAAGTTGTAGAAGAGTTGGGAGAAAGCGTTATTGGAAACTTTTTTTATAGCTTGTGATTTTTTATATAACAATACAAGGGTGGACAAATGCAGGTTTACAGTTGTTTCTATATAAAAACATATAATACAAACATAACTAATAATATAAGAACAAATAGTACTTACAATTATAAACCTACCTTTGCCCACCCTCATATTATTTTTTTTTTAGAGGAAATCCTTCAAACTATAAACTCATTACAACTTTCTCGACTTCTAGACTTCAATTTTTAAACATTCACAGGACAAATTAGACATATGTGAGCATGGTGCCACTTTTGTCTGAGATAGGTACGAACATTCTAGAAAGTAACATTGACTTCCACTCACAGTTGTGTGGGGCAAAAAGACAATTTAGGACTTGTTCACAAGTCTCATCAAACATAAATTGACTTAAAAACAAACCAAAAAATCATGATCATATTGTGATGGATCTAGAATTTAGAAGTTGAAACATCATCAGAAATTTTAAGAGCAGAGATACTTCTTTGGAATATTGTACTGTTTGTGCCTATAGGGTCACTAAATTTTAAAATAAAAGCTTAAGTAATTTCCCTATTAATTCTGTATACAAGTAATTATAATATACACTAGGGGCCCAGTGCACAAAAAATGTGAACAGGAGCGGAATGTCCCTCAGAACAGCCTGCATCCTCTCCAATCTGGGACCCACAGGAATCGGGCCTAAATAGGCACAAATGAGGACTGATGGCTCCCAACCACTCGCCTGCCTGCCTGATCGACACCTAACTGCTCTCCTACTGGCCTGGTCACCCACAACTGCCCTTCTCTACTGGCCCAATTACCCCTCAATGCCCTCCCCTGCTGGCCTGGTCTCCCCTAACTGCCCTCTCTTGCAGGCCCGGTTGCCCCCAAATGACCTCCCCTGCAGGCCTGGTCGCCCACAAGTGCCCACCCCTGCAGGTCTGATAGCCCCCAACTGCCCTCTCTTGCAGGCCTGGTTCCTCCCAACTATCGTCCCTTGTTGGCCTGATCACCTACAACTGCCCTCCACTGCTTACCACCTTGTGTCAGCCATCTTGAGTCCACATGGGGTGGCCATCTTTGACCACATGGGGACAACCATCTTGTGGGTTGGAGTGACAGTCAATTTGTACATTAATCTTTTATTGGATAGGATTATATACTGTAAATTATGAATTATGCATTACTACAGGCCTAGTGCATGAAATTCATGTATGGGGCCCCCTTAGCCCAGCCTCTACTCTTTACAATCCAGACTCCTTGGCAGTTGGACATTCCTCTGACAATCCTGGCCCACTGGCTCCTAATCACTCACCTGTCAGCCTGCCTGGTCAACCCTAACTGCCTCCCACTGCCAGCCAGGTTGCTCCAATTGGCCCTCCCTCCTGGTGTGGTCACTCCTAATTGCCCAACCCTCCTCCCCCCGCTGACCTCATCACCCCCCTTTGCCAGTCTAATTGCCCCCAACTGCCCCCCTTACTGGCCTGGTCACCCCCAATGCCCACCTGCTGGCCTGGACAC
>PVJN01009326.1:0-40719 GCA_004026805.1 Lasiurus borealis | reverse complement strand
TGCATAATACCTCTTAATTATATAGAATAATGTAAAGTTATGCATGAAAAGTTTACAAAACTAATAGGATGCTTCCGGGCTCCGCCCCACGTGTGGGCCCCAGGTTTACCCCGACTCCTGCCTCCACCCCTCAGGGTGGTCTTGGAGCAGTTGCCGCAACTCCTCCAATGAACATGGCACTCCCAGCCACATGGATCATGTACCCACTACACCTTGCCCACTGTGGCCCTGGGGCCTGAGGGCAGGCACCATCCGGATGCTGCACACTGGTCCAATCTGCTGTTGGTGCATAAATTCACTGAGAAACATGAATGGATAACAACAGAAAATGGTACTGGGACAGTGGGAATCAGCAATTGTGCACAGGAAGCATTGGGAGAGGTTGTTTACTGTGGTCTGCCTGAAATTGGGACGAAATTAAACAAGCAAGAGAGGAAGGGAGAGAGAGAGATAGCAACATCAATGAGAAGAGAGAATCACTGATCAGCTGCCTCCGGTGCACCACCCACTGGGGATCAAGACCTCACCATGGTATGTGCCCTGACTGGGAATTGAACAGTAACCTTCTGGTTCAAAGGTTGACAGTCAGCCACTCAGCTACTCCAGCTGGGCAGAAGTTAAATTTTTAGTTGCTGAAGAGTATCCCACTATATGAAGACACATTTTTATCCTTGCTCCTGTTGATGGATTTTTATGTTATTTCTAATTGGGAGTTATTATTAATAAAGCTACTAAAAAATAAAACATAAAATTAATAGGATGACAAAAATGTAAACAAATTATAAAATTTAGGAGAAATATGAAGTGCTTAATTTTATTATTAATAAGAACAATAATGTTATCACTTTTCTTTAGCAGATCCTGAGCTACTACATGCATATTACCATTTTATCTTTATAAGAACCTTAGTTAGGTAGGGTCCTGTCCATTTTATTTTTAACATGTATTTTTATTGATTTTAGAAAGAGAAAAGGGAAAAGAGAAACATTGATGAGAAACATCCATGAGCTGCCTCCTGCATGCCTGCTAATAGAGAAAAAACCCACAACCCAGGCATAAGCCCTGACCAGGAATCGAACTGGTGCTCTTGGTGAATGGGACCACGCTCCACCAACTGAGCCATCCTACACTGGCTAGTGAGTCAGGTCCATCTTAAAAAGGAAGAAGCCAAAATACCAAGTGTCCATTGACCACTATCTCCCAGCTGGATAGTTAAGATGTGACCATAAGACAGTCTAGATCCATTCTTATTATGGCCTTATAGAGCCTTTCCCAAGGACAGTTCATCCTTAGAATCTTCAAATAAAAACTTACCATCATAAATTGCTCATTCAAATGTCTTAACTCAAAGTAAATACCTTTCTCTGTGGTAAATGTTGAAGCAGAGCTTCCAGAAGGATCTCTTGCTTCTCATTCTCTCTCTAGTAACTCCCACCATCAACAAGTCCTCCAATATTTTGCATCTTCCATTGCTTATTGCTGAGATGGAGGGCTTTCACATCTCTCAAACTGCAGCAGCGATCCAGACTGGGCTTTGAGTTTGTCTTTGAAGGCGCAAGCATCAGGAAACATGTAATTCCTCTTTTTTTTTTTTTTTTTTTTCCGAGACTGATACTTTTGAAGTTCAACCAAACACGAGAAACTAGCTATGAAGACACATTTAAAGTGACCGAAAGAACATTTACCATAACTTCCCAGCACTGGGTCCAACCAGCATCCCTGATATACATCAGGGACCCACAGTGTAGACAGCCCTCCCAAGACATTCCTCAAGAACGGGCAGAATAAAGAGACCACGTCGTGTTTCTGAAGCTCTGTTCATCTTCCATCACCGCTTCTGAAATAAATCTGTCACCATTCACAAGACACGAGGGGAATAAAGAAACGCCAAACTTTCGAGTTCTTTTGGAGTCTGTTGGAACTTAAGTCAAGAAAACACTTTGCCAGGTTTCTTTTTCTTGAAGACCGGTGTATTTGTCATCTCAATGAGGACAGGAGCGACCCACTTTTCCGAGTGTCAAAATCTTCGGAAAATAAATCAAGTCAGCCAGAGAGATTCGCTTAGATGGAAAGGTAGCAACTAGCTATGGGGTTGCAATTTACAGTTTTTGAGAGAATCATCTCACTGTTTTTTTCTCACTTCCATTCTAAGTTGTAACGGCTCCTTATTCCATTTGGTTCCAAGCTTCTGACTCATTTCCCAGATAATGCAGGTGGCACAAGTAACCTACAGACATCACACTTTTAACAGTGTACATTCTCATTTCTTTGTCATACGTGTCACACCCTGTGTGCCGCTTTGTCCTCACCGAGGTCCATTTATCCATCCCTATGCAGGACACCCGCTAAAAGCATTCTCAGTAAACACAGCATGTACAAAAATCTTTCAGTCACGGGGTATAATTAAAAGCGTGATTCTGATTCTTGAATGTTTTGGCTAACACAAAAACTTATTTTCATTTTACTCTTGTTGAAAACGGTTCTTGTGAAATATCTGAGTCCACAGTATGTCACTCCTTAGTAAGTAAAATAAATGAGAGCCTCAAGACAGAATGCTTCTTGGACTTTTAAAGGATGCTGCAATTCTAGAAAAGTTTTGCTTTTCCAAGATAACTACCCAGACAGACAATGGGAGAAACCTGTCTGATAATAGGCCATGCTACAAATACAGTGCTTAACAATATACTTATTTTTCATTTTTATTGCTTTTAGAGAGGAAGGGAGAGGAGGAAAGAGAGAGGAACATCAATGATGACAGAGAATCATCGATTGGTTGCCTCCTGTATGCTCTCCACTGGGGATCAAGCCTGCAATCCAGGCATGTGCCCTGATGGGGAACTGAACCCTGACCTTCAGAATGATGCTCACTTCACTGAGCCACACCCTCCGGGCAAGAATATATTTATTTTTAATACAGTATGTATTTTCAGTGCATGAAGCAATGCACCCTACCAGTGAAGGCTATTGTATGCACTTCTAAATTCACCCAGAATTTAGGAGAATCCATTGATTTTTCAAGAAACATGGACTCAATCTAATTGAAAACAAAAGGATTATAGGCTCTAGTTATTTGTGTTCAATTTTTTCTGTTTTGACTTATTTCCTTGGGGGGAAAAAAATCACCTCTTCAACATCCCAACTGCCTTTGTGTAATTGCCTGGATGGTTCGTTAATGTTAGAACAAATCCCCTACTTAGTCAAACACACCTTAGGCAGACTCCTTGTGGATGAATTCTTTAAACAACCCACTAAATGCCAAGACCGGTTTGGCTCAGTGGATAGAGCATAGGCCTGTGGAGTGAAGGGTCCCAGGTTCGATTCCGGTCGGGGGCATGTGCCTTGCTTGTGGGCACATCTCCAGTGTGGGGCGTGCAGGAGGCGGCTGATCGATGTCTCTCTCTCATCGATGTTTCTGACTTTCTATCCTTCTCCCTTCCTCTCTGTAAAAAATCAATAAAATATATATTTTTTAAACAACCCACTAAAGAACTCCCCCAGATCTCTAACACCCATTTCACAGTCTTACCACTAAAGGCCAGCATTTTTTAATCTAGAGGGAAAAAAAGTGCCACGTGGTTAAAATAGCAAGTAATTTCACACAAAAATTTGTGATTTCCAGATATGCTTCCTTCTCTACCCAAGATGGTGTCGGACAGTCCTGAATGAGGCATTCCGGCTGAACAGTGTCTCCAGGGTTCTGCTTCCTGTTTGTTGAAGGGAATGAAGCAAGGTTGACCTTTGGGAGGATTTCTTATTTGGACATATTTCCGGTGTGTGAGCTTACTGATGGTCTAGACCAGCGGTTCTCAACCTGTGGGTCCAGACCCCTATGGGGGTCGAATGACCTTTTCACAGGGTCGCCTAAGACCATCGGAAAATGCAGATATTTACATCACGATGCATCACAGTAGCAAAATTTCACAGTTGGGGATCACCACCCCATGAGGAACTGGATGCAAGGCTCGCGGCCTGAGGAAGGTTGAGAACCACTGGTCTAGATGGAAAAAGAATTAAAAAGAAGAAAAAGGCCTCCCAGCTCAGCTCTCAGCTTACTTAGAGCTAAAAATAGACTTGTTGGCTGCAGCCTGGACCCAGGTGGATGATTCAGGTCCATGGCGGGATGGAGACCTCTGGAATGAGTGGGGGTGGCAGGCATGGGATGGTATCATTGGGTGGTTTGCCTTCTCTGCCCTTATCTCAGGATGTAGCGGGTCCAGTCATCTCAGAGGTGCTGTTTGGGGATGGGCTAGAGATTAGGACAGACTTCTCCTTGTTGGTCATCGTTTTACAAAAGCCCCTGAGATTCAGCCTTCTGTTTTCATGAGATACTAAGGCAGATTAATGGCTTCTGTGGATATGCTGATTTATCCTCAGTCAACTGGAGAGTTGGAGCCAAGCTGTGTGGTGCGGAGGACAGTGGAGGGGTTCACTTGGAATCCATGGAAACAGAGACCTTACAAAGTTCAGTTGTCATCTTAGATGAATAGACTGTTCCGGTGCTGGAAAGAGCAGCAGTAGGGAGTCTCTGACTCCCACAATCTCGGTATTATTCATAAACTCTGTGTTTATGACTTTAGGTTCCTATTATTCAAATCTGTTATTGCTTAAAAAATGAATTAAATGACCTAGGACTTGAGCATCTCGTTTATGCCAGGGACTTGTTCGAGATATTGGGGATCCAATAGTCCCTGATACCAGGAATATAACAAGGAGAACAAGGGTTATAACATACAGGGCCCTGCTTTGATATTGGAGTAATAAAGAAAGGCAGCAGACAAGCAAAGAGGTTCATAAATAAATATGCCTTCAGAGGAGTAATCAAGAGGATAAAAGGTTTCTGAGAAGTGAAAAAAAGAAGAAGCCAGAAACTGACCTTTGTCTTTATCAAGATGTAGGCCTTTGATGTCTTTGCTGAGATCGGTCTCATTGGCCGGATGGGAGAAAAGCCCTACTGAAGGGCACCGGTGTCAGAATAAGTGGTTAAGAAGGGAGACAGAGAAGGAATGAAAACAATACCATAGGAAATGCTTTGAAAGAAAAGAAACATATATATGAGGTAATACCTAGAGGGGAATATGCTGTCAAGAGATTCATTTTTTTAAATTGGAAGCTATTACTTCTGTTTAGGATGATGAGAATGATCTAATACATGGTGAAATAAATAATCAGGAGGGAGACAGAGAGGGTGCACCTTGGTTGGAGAGACACGAAAGGAAGTAGGGTACACACCGAGTGGCCAGATTATGATGATCTCTGAACGCATAATAATCTGGACACTCAGTATATATCCTATAGAATAAAAGGCTAATATGCAAATTGTCACCTTGACGAGGAATTCAACCAGCAGGCAGGCTGGCCAACTGCCCATATCCCCTTCCCCTGGCCAGGCTGGCTGGACCCCATCCACCATGCATGAATTCATGCACTGGGCCTCTAACATATATATATATATATATATATATATATATATATATATACACACACACACATATATATATACATATATACATACATATATACACATATATATACATATATACATATATACATATTTATACACACATATATAGACATATACATATATACACACACACCTATGTATGTATATATATGGAGTGTGTGTGTATATATGTATATGTCTATATATGTGTGTATAAATATGTATATATGTATATATGTATATATATGTATATATATGTGTATATATGTATATATATGTATTGAGTGGCCAGATTATGCATTCAGAGATCATAATAATCTGGCCACTCAGTATATATGGCGTGGTAGGTTAGATAGAAGCAAGGAGGAGTCATGGGTAATCAGAGGGAAACAGAATTTATGGCCCCAGACACAAATTCAGTTAGTAGGTTTGGCACTGAGAGATTGAATAAGAGCATCCTTTCTGTTGCTTCCCTCTTCCTGACAACTCAGAAATGAAATACAGCAGCCAGAACGAGGAAAGAAGAAAGAGCACTACAGTTCAGAGAAGAGAGAAGAAACTAGGACATCACCTTGTAGAATAAGAGAGCATATTCACTTAGGACAGTGGTCGGCCAACTGTGGCTCACAAGCCACATGCAGCTCTTTGGCCCCTTGAGTGTGGCTCTTCCACAAAATACCACGTCCTGCGCCAGTCTATTTTGAAGAAGTGATGTTAGAAGAAGTTTAAATTTAAAAAAATCTGGCTCTCAAAAGAAATTTCAATTGTTGTCTTGTTGATATTTGGCTCTGTTGACGAATGAGTTTGCCGACCACTGAGCTAGGACAGAGGGATTGCTTTTCCGGGATGGGCTTGAGAAATAGGCCCTGGGTATGGAGGATTTTCCACAGTAAATTCAGCTGTGCAGGCCCAGCACAGAGAAGCAGAGAACCGGGCTCTTCCTGAATAAAAGCAGTTGTAGCCGGCTGCGTGCTTAACCAGCGTGCTCCGGTGGCCTTCTTCATGTGCTGACTTTGCTGATGGGGTTACTGATCCCCGATGAGCTTAATGCTACTTCGGAACAGAACCTCTTTCTGACTCATTTTTCCTATGGGATTTTGCAGACCATCTGAAGGAGCTAAATTATCCCGTAAAATTCAATATAATTTTGGAACACCTCAAAAGATTTAGAACTTGTGTGGGGAAAAACTATAAAAGGGTGGCTTGCTTACAAAAATACTGAAAATATTTTATATTTCTAATTTAGAGTTTTTATATTTAAAGATAAAATATCTGTATTTAAGTTTTCTAAAAATGCAATGTCAGGAAAGTGTGTGTGTGTTTATTTATGTTTGCATAGGCATGCATATTAGGCAGAAATTTTAATCCTTGTTTTTAATTTCTGTGGGAAAGTTTCATCATCACCATCATTCATGAAGGCACTTCCTTGGAACTTGGGAACTACAATGATACGTATTTAATGTCTTGGCTCACTTGTTAACCTTCCCACATGTCACATGCATGGAGAAACTCCTGTGTCCGAGGATTCTTTCCCAATGGAATGGCAAGTGAGGGGGTAGAACCAAATGTCTATCTACACAGCAGGGAATGCTTTGTCCTGAAATGATGATCACTCCATGTTGACAACATGAAAGTTCACAAGTTAGTCTTTAAGGAAAATCATGTTACTCAGAAACATAGCAGAGAAGATGATGCACTCATCAATAATTGACTGCTGAGTTCAACCATTGGTAGCATGGCGTATAAGCATAACCAATGGACACAGACCCTAAGGGGGTGAGGGCATGTGCTAGGGGGTGAGGATGGCCGATGGGGGGAAAGGAGACATATGTAATGCTCTCTGTTACACTTTAAACAATAAAGAATTTTTTTTTAAAGTAATTGGCAGCTAGATTTTAAGAAGGCAGGTCTTTTATCTTTTTTTCAAGATGAAAAGGTACACAGTCATCTTAGGTTAACTGCACCATCAATGTGGTCACTTTTAAGCTTTTTTAGATGCCAACCTCATGAGTCATTATGCTCTCTGCAGACATCATGAGATAAAAATTCAATAAATTTAAAATAAACCAATAGGTTATTATGGGCTAACTCATGTATTATCTTATAATTGATTCTAATTTACATAGGAAGTAAAATATCAAAACTTCAAGAAAAACAAAACATAGATTTTAAAATTGAAAAAAATAATATCAATTAACTTATTTTCCCCCTGAAAACTTAGAAAATGAAACTGTTAGGTTTATCAGTGGGTATACATTTTAGGATCCAAAGGGGGAAATCAACTGGTGAGGAGGACAGTTATTAGCTCTAGTCTTATCATTTTGGTTTCTCTGATCAGATTCAGATACTAAAATTCGCAATGACCCTTCTCTTATAAATTGTGAGATACAGTGCGATATTGCACTATACTAATTTTTCTACTTGTAAATATTTCTGTATGAAGACCGTAAACTTCTCTGATGTAAGAGTTATATCTCCTACCTCTTCTGCAATCCCTACCTTACTGAAAAGTTTGTTTTCCTGATATGGTAGGTGTAAATCACAAGCCTCTAATTTTTTCCATCTCTGTATATAAAAGCCTAAGCGACTAGTCTATGATGTGCACTGACCACTAGGAGGTAGACATTCAAGGCAGGAGTGCCCCCTGGTGGTCAGTGTGCTCCCAGCCACCTCCTCAGCCACTTTGCTGCTTTGCACTTGGGGGATGTTGGATGCCGATTTCAGCTCAATCCCCACAGGCCATACTGAGGGACCCCACCAGTGCACAAATTCATGCACCAGGCATCTAGTCTTGCGATAATGTGAAGAACTGAATGATGCAAACCCTAGATATAATTAATAGAATGATTCAAATCTCTGCCTAACCTTTTATGTCTGTTCTCAAAATAGTCACAAGTATGGGAATGATGATCTTTTATCAAAACAACTTGCTCTGGTGTCCATTGCCTTTTAAGATCACCTGTGTTGTGTGTTTCTTGGCATTTTGTTCCTGACCATTTTGATCGCCAGGTATGTGGTCCGTACACAAAGAATGGGAACATATAGCTTATCATAAGACTTAAAAATAATCGCAACTTTATAGTCAACAAGAGCCAAGTTAAAAAATAACATTGTTTTTAAGAAGTTGATGAAGCAATGATAATTGTTAGAAAGAATGTTGTTTTAAAATTTCCATAAATTGCATCTAGGAGGATGAATTATTAAATATCCTTTTGATAAGAGGCTTATCAAAATAAAAATAAATACAAATAAATAAATGTAAGTAGATGTGCACATATGTTTGTGTATAAATATAGATGGAAACTGGGAGGGAGGGGAAGAGAGAGGGAGAGAGACAGAAATACTAAAAATCAATAAAATATTTACAAACACTATAATAAAATATTTACAAACACTATAATAAGGTCATTCATAATTATTTTAGGATTATTTTATAAAGATCAATACTAAAGTATTGTTCAAGTGAAAATGACTAGTAATGGAATATCATAGTCATTAAACTCATGTTTATAGATTGTGAGAAGCTATAAAATGTTATCAATTGTAAGAATGAAAAACAGAATGCACCAAAAATCAATGAAATGTAAATGCAGCTACTATAACAATAAAGAAATGATCAAAGGACATAAATCAAGACATATATTAATACAAAGAAGATTGACTGCTCAGAAATACTAGATAATTATGTTACTACTTTGTGCTTGCTAACAATATTATATAATGAACACGTTTGGTTTTCTAATATAAAAAAATTATTTTTAACCATGCCATCTAAAATAATTTTATTTATTTATTTACATATTTTGATTTTTTACAGAGAGGAAGGGAGAGGGATAGGATAGAAAGTCAGAAACATCGATGAGAGAGAGACATCAATCAGCCGCCTCCTGCACACCCCACACTGGAGATGTGCCCGCAACCAAGGTACATGCCCCCAACCGGAATCGAACCTGGGACCTTTCAGTCCGCAGGCCGACGATTTACCCACTGAGCCAAACCGGTCTCGGCTAAAATAATTTTAAAAATATAGCATTTGGATTCAGGAATATAAGGATCCATTGTAATGTGATATCTGAATTCCAATTTTAGCTAATACTTTCAGTCTAGATAAATGGGAGAATTCGGGGAAGAAAAACTAGAATGAAGTTTGAGCTTCACTGGATATTAATTTGTTGTGCATCATTTACATGAATATACTAAGGTGCTAGGAAAATACCTGACAATGCAAGTGTTCCATAATTGTTACCATCATCATTCACTTATTTATTCATTCATTAACCATTAACTAGAGGCCCAGTGCACAAAATTCATGCACTCAGGGGGGACGTGTCCCTCAGCCCAAATTGCAAGAGGACACGGGACAGGTTGAGGGACCCCACTGGTGCATTAGAGCCAGGGTTGGACACAGGAGGTTGGCCAGCCTGGGAGGCACAGAGAGAGGGCTCCAGGGTGTGTATGGCCCATCTCGCTCAGTCCTGATTGGTCAAACCCTAGCAGAAAGCTAACCTACTGGTCAGATCATCTTCCCCCTGGTGGTCAGAGCATTTTATAGGGACTGGTCGACTAGTTTGTTGTCTGCTCCCTGGTAGTCAGTGCACTTTATAGCGAGCAGTTGAGCAGCCTTAGCACATCATTAGCATACTACAATTTGATTGGTTAAATGGCCGATCAGACAACTGGACACTTATCATATTAGGCTTTTATTATATAGGATTAGTTGGTTTATCTTCCTCTTTTTACTATAAGAATGCTAATAAAACGGTTCTCTCTTGTAAATTTGTAAACATTGGTGGCATGTGAGTAGCTCTATATCTAAATAATCCTGAAGCTAAAATCTTCTAAAGCAAATACAGTGGTACCTTGAGATATGAGTGCCCTAACATATGAGATTTTTGAGATATGAGCTGTTGAGCGAGTGATTTTTGCTTTGAAATATGAGCAACATTTGAGATAGGAGTCATCACGCGGATCGGCTGGCTGCACACGACCCACCAGTTTACCGAGACTCGAGCGTCTTATGGTTTCCCACGCCTCAAGGTTACAGAATGAATTAAACTCGTATCTTGAGGTACCACTGTACAGCTGAAGTTGGCTATCTCTTTTCCAAGACGGACATTGTCTCCAAATATTCTTGGAAATATAGCATAATTATCTAATAATGAATCATTTTATTACTTTTGTTTTTTCCACTTAACTTTTGTTTTGTGCCTTTCACACAATAATCATTTAGGAAGAGTAAAACATAATCATTTTGTTTCATACGCATGAAAATTACTGTGTTAGTCAGGTGAAGCTGCTATAACAAAATATCATTGACTGTGGGGCTTAACAGAACATGTTTATCCTCCCAGTTCTGGAGGTGCGGTAGTCCAAGGTCAAGTGCCAGCTGACTCAGTGTGAAAGCTCTCATCCTGAGTTGCAGATGGCTGTCTCTTAACTGTAACCTTACATGGAGGAGAGAACCGAGTTCTGGTGTCTCTTCCTCTCCTTCCTAGAATAAGGCACCAGCTGTATTGGGTTGGGAACCTACTCTACTGACCTCATTTACCTCCTTATAGGCCTTCCCTCAAATAGAGGTCAATTAGAAGTTAGGGCTTCGGTGTATGAACTGGGGGCTGGGAGCACAATTCAGTCGATAACAATTACTTAACTTGCCATTCAATCTTACCCACATGGTAACCAGTCCTCCTTGTCATTATCATCATTAAGCCTGTTTTATTTTATTTTGGATGTCTCTCTCCCTCACCATAAAGTCATTCATCTTCTTTGGCCCACAACAGATTCCCCTATGTGATGTCCCTAACTGAAACAAATTTTTTCTCCCGGCCTGGTCTGACGATTTTGAAATGACCTCTGACCCATCTCCTTCATCATCCGTTCCCAAGGAGTCACCGCATTCTATCGACTCATCCTTCGAAGCCACTGTCAGCAATATCCCTTTGTTTTTATTAACCCCGTGGCCACCTCATTCCAGGCCCCTAATCGCTTGATGGATCGCGGGGATATCATCCCGACCTCTCTTCCTGCCCGTGTGCTCCTCCCTCCCGAGGATCACGCACAGTCAATTATTCTCTCTAACGTAACCCCATTTCCATTCTATTACTGGCTGAAAAGTCTCCCTTTCCCACCGTCCATCATATGGAGTCCAAGAAAGTCTCCTTGGTCTTCTAAAGGCTTGGAGTTCGCATCAGTATATATTTCCAACCATTTTTCGATACAAATCTTTCATAAATTATTTAAAAAATGAGAGAATGTTAGCGGTCTGGAGCAAATACTGCAGAATGGGTATTTAGCCTTCTATTATTCACTAATCTTTATTTTCTATCCTGGCAGCATCTTCCCAGTAAGACTGTATTTGTCATGGTGTCATTCACAGAAGATCACCAAGTCTCGTCCAACAAGGTGTGATGCATAGATCAAGACAGCACAGAAGGGTCCCTGATGCTCACTCTGGATTTCAGAGAAAATAAGGTGGCTGGGACCAGAGGTCCCATTCTCTCAGGGCAAAGGTTCCCCGTATTTTCCAGCGCATAAGATGACCCCCAACTTTTCCAGTTAAAATACAGAGTTTGGGATATACCCGCCCTCTAAGACATGATAAGTTGTGATATATTCATACAAGGAACACTACACACACACACACAAAAGATGATCCCTGACTTTTGAGAAGCTTTTTCTAGGTTAAAAAGTCGTCTTATACACCAGAAAATACGGTACCTCCAAGTTCAGTTCCCTGTGGCTTCCTCTCCACAGTAGAGGGGATGGCAATTTCCCAGGGGTCACAAGATCCCCAAGGGCTGGGCATCTGGCATCCCAGAAAAATCCTGTGTGCAGGTCTGATGCCAGTCCAGAGTGCTGGCACCAAGTAGTTTGTCCCTGCGCTGGTGAGACTGTCCCTGCATATGCCTCATGGTGCCAGGACAGACAGAACTCCAGCACTGAAATACAAACCCAAGATGCTTTTACTGTGGCACACTTCCAGGAGGATGAAAGAATAACCCTGCATATATGAGGATTATCCTGAGAAATGGGAAGTATACGTTCATTGTAAGGAACTGACTGATGTAATTATGGAGCCTCAGGAGCACCATGATGGGGGGGCACGGAGGAGGGTCAGGAAGCTGGGGGGTGGCTGCAGCCCAGAGCTGGCAGGCTTGGGACCCTAGAAGGCCAGTCTTTCAGTCTGAGTGTGAGGACCAGAAAAACCAGTGTCGCTGCAGGCAAGCTGAATTTCCTTTCACTCCATCTTTCTGTTCTGTTCAGGTCTTCCATAGATTGGATTGGGCTCATCAGCATTATGGAAGCCAATATATTTCGCTCAGTCTACCGATTCAAATGTTAACCGCATTCAGAAGCCTCTCACAGACACACCAGGGTAGTGACTGGCTAAATAGCTGAGCAACACAGGGCCCAGTCCAGTTGACACATAAGATGAACCATCAGACCGAAACCAGTGTGGCCCAGTGGATAGAGCACCAGCCTGTGGACTGAAAGGTTCCAGGTTCGATTTTAGTCAAGGGCATGTATCCTGGTTGCAGGCACATCCCCTGTAGGGGGCGTGCAAGAGACGGATGATGGATGTCTCTCTCATCAATGTTTCTTACTCTCTATAAAAAAATCAATAAAATATATATATATATATATATATATATATATATGTAAGATTAACCATCACACTGCTTTCTTTTCATTTTACTGACCTCCTAAAAGGTATATCCCTTAATCCACGCACCCTCATGCATGCCTCTTTGCTAACTATTATCTTCCTGCCTTCACTTATTCAAATACATTGACAATACAATGTTTTTACAAAAGTTATTGACCTGCTTCTTTTTGGAATTTTTCAATAATTGTTAAAAGATTTCTGTCTTAGAAAAAAAGCAATGTATCTCTAGCCGGTTTAGCTCAGTGGATAGAGCATCAGCCTGTGGACTGAAGGGTCCCAGGTTTGATTCTGACCAAGAGCACATCCCTGGGTTACAGGCTTGATCCCCAAAAGGGGGTGTGCAGGAGGCAACCGATCATTGATACACTATATCTCTCTTCTTCTCCCTTCCTCTCTGAAATCAATAAAAATATATATTTTTTAAAAAGCAAGGTAAATTTATATCTTAAATAAACAAAAAAACACTCATAAATATCTATGCTGAATATCTATTTTTTTTGTAATATTTACATTGATTTTTAGAGAGCAAGAAAGGGAGAGGGAGAAAACATCAATGTGAGAGTGAAATATGAATCAGCTGCCTCCCCCCACCACACACATACACACACACACACACACACACACACACACACACACACACAGCCTACTGGAAAACGAGCCCACAACGCTGGGGCATGTGCCCTGGAACTGAACCAAAACCCTGTGCATGAGATGATGCCCAACCTGAGCCACACCAGCCCGGGCACACCACTCCCATCTTCCACTGAGTATCCACATTCAATCTTTCCTCTCGCTCTGCTCAGATGCTTTCGGGTCCTGGTCCCATAGAGGGTCTCTATGAGGCTTCTTTGCTTTAGCCACAAATACAGTGGTACCTCGAGATACAAGTTTAATTCGTTCTGTAACCTTGAGGCGTGGGAAACAATGAGATACTCGAGTCTCGGTAAACTGGTGGGTCATGTGCAGCCGGCCGATCTGCGCAATGACTCCTATCTCAAATGTTGCTCGTATTTCAAAGCAAAAATCGCTCACTCGGTGGCTCGTATCTCAAAAATCTCATATGCTAGGGCACTCGTATCTCGATGTACCACTGTATTAAATATCAGTTAGAATTTGCTGGGCACAGAAAGCCACTGCTTTTATAGCACAGATACTGGAAAACCCTCACTGTACATTATTAACATAATCTACTAGATAGCCAAGCTGCGAAGTGTAAGTCTGAATAAATTCTCCAAGCTCAGCTTCCTCAGCTTGGAAATGCAAATGATATGTATAGTATTATTCACTGCAATGAAATGCAGCCTTACTCTTAGTATTGATCACTCACCATAGTAACTCATCAGCTGATGATACTTTCTGTTTAATTACATAAAAGGAGGGCTCGAACCCTGGCTCAGTGGATAGAGTGTTGATCTTAGGCTTTGAGAATAAACCTGACCTCAGTTTTACCCAGGTGTTGCCCATTCTTTTTTAAGATGAAAGACTTAGACTTAGAAGATATTTTCCTAGCAATTCTTTCTTTTCTCTGGGATTTCAGACCCTAGGTGAGCACCATGGCTGAATTTCTACCTTTCTGATGTATTCCTGGTGCTCTCCTGGAAGGCAGACTTTCATAAAGCGAGTATTATTTGTTCTAGAGCAGCGGTTCTCAACCTTCCTAATTCCCTGACCCTTTAAGACAGCTCCTCATGGGGTGGTGACCCCCACCCATAAAATTATTTTCATTGCTACTTCATAGCTGTAATTTTGCTATTGTTGTGAAATGTAATGTAAATATCTGATAGGCAGGATGTATTTTCATTGTTACAAATTGAACATCATTAAAGCATAGGGATTAATCACAAAAACAATATGTAATTATGTATTGTGAAATATTTATTTCTAATGACAAATAAATGAAATTTTTGTCTTAAATCGTGGTGTAGCATGGGTAACAGTCTTCATAGGACAACAGTAAACTACATTGCTACACTTTGCTACACCGAGGAGTGGTCTGTTGGTTCCTAAGACCATGGGAAATAGGTGTTTTCCACTGGTCTTAGGCGACCCCTGTGAAAGGGTCGTTCGACCCCCAAAGGGTTCGGGAGTCACAGGATGAGAACCGCTGTTCTAGTAGAACCTGTCTTCTCCCTTGCCTGAAGTAACAATTCAACTTTTCAACCTCAATTTATAGAGTTGTATATGTTTTCAACGTGTTGTACACATATTGATCATGGGGAAGGAAAAATAATTTCCCAAGAAACACATGCTAGAAGAGTGCAGAGAGGGAATACACAAAATGGGTTATTTTAACCAGCTGCTGAAAGAATTAACATTCTGAGGGTTAGAGAATGGGAAGAGAGTCCATTCTTGTCATAGGCCGCCTGGCAATGTCAGCATGGCTCAATTTCCCAATCCTGTGGCAATGCCGGGATGTACATCGGGGCTTGCAGGGAACCCTCTACATATACCCTGAAGGCTCACATATCCGGGCCACGTGACTGCCCCCTGCCAGACTCACCCACACATACACCTGCCCTGCATTATTCAGACCCCAGTCTCACCGGCACCCATCTTCTGGTCCCCTGGCCTCCATCATCCTGGTTGCCTGGCTCTGGACCAGTCTCCGAGCTGAGAAAGAGGACTGGTCCTTCTAACGAATGTACGTTTTACTGTAAGAACTTATAACTTTGCATTCTGTTTGGGAACACTTCTGGGTTCCTGCCTCGCTGTGTTCTAAGTTTGCAGAGTTCCTTGAATCAATCTCTCTCATTTATTTCTTTTTTAAAAAAGATATGTTTTATTCATTTTTTTACAGAGAGGCGGGGAGAGAGATAGAAACATCAATGAGAGGCATCCATCAGCTGCCTCCTGCACGCCCCCTACTGGGGATGTGCCCACCACCAAGATGCATGCCCTTGACCAGAATTGAACCTGGGACCTTTCAGTCTGCAGGCCGACACTCTATCCACAGAGCCTAACCGGTTGCGGCTCTTTCCTTTATTTTTAGCAAAGCCTCCAGACCCTGCTTGAGTTGGTATGACAAGAGATATAAAAGTTATAAGAACACATAAAATCTATAACAAAAGTAATACTGGGAAGGGTAACTGAGGTAAGTTATAAATACTCCATTTTTAACTCCACAAATTGGAAAAAAAAATGCTATAAACTGAATGCAATCATTGTCAGCAAGTCTCTAAAATACTGAGTGATTTTCTCCTAACTTCTAAGTCTATTCCTATTTTAGGATAATCAGATTCTTTTTCCTCTCAAACCACTTTCATAGAAGTTGCTGGTTCTGAGTCTCCATCCAATTTACTAACAGCAGATTTTTTTTTAAAGTTGCCGTTCAAAAGGATTTGGGGTTTGCTTATTTCACTAAATATGAAACAAATTAAAATTTCAGAAAGAGCTCCCAGAATGAATTAATTTGAAATTTTGGTTGGCAGTTAGTTTTCTCTTTCCTGGGATTCGCCAAATGGTTGTCGTTGATAAGATAAAGATAATTAAAAGAATGATTGATGGAAATTATGTAAGAGAGCGAGAGCTAGGCCGGCAGCAAAGCATCTTTTAAAAAGAAAATTTGTCTATTCAGATCTCAGATTTAAAAAATGAAAAACTATAAAAAAACAAAAACATGTTCTCTTGTAATTTACCACATTGTGTGTGTGTGGTTTTTTTTTATGTTTAATATGATCATGATTATGCTGGCAGTGCTAAACTCACTTCTTTTCTGATGTAAAAAACAAAAAATTCCCACTAGCTACCCAATTTAATGCATGCAAATAAATTTATCTGCAAACTAAATAAAAACTTTAGTTTTCCTTACTGGTTATAAGTTATCAGCACCTCCTCAATATAAAGTGATTTCATTTTCCAACAGTAATTTCCGTAAGAAAAGTTAGTTGCTCAATTATATTTCTTTTAACCAAACCGGTGCTGTTGAGCATTGTTCCTTTTGAATCAAATCATGATGGTTTTCTTTAAAACTGACCAGTGCATACAAGCAGTTTAAGCAAAACACTGCTGAATAGCACCCATAAAACCTGGTCTGGTATTTTCACACATATCCAACACAATCAAAAGTGACAAGAAAAGGACAACAAAGATACCAGGTATATATAGATAAAATCTAGAAGTAATCTTATACCACATTATTCATAGATCAGCGTTTTTATTCATAAAATCTGCCAAACACTATAGACGATGCCAATTTGCCAGTTAGCCAGTGCCTCTGATGCCATTTGCTGATCTTTTATAGGATGGGGTCTACAGTTTTGGGGTTTTGGTTTTTTTTAAGCAAACTATACCTTGTTCTCCCCTCAAAGAAGAGCACAGCCTGGATTCTATGACTTTGCATGTTTTTGATGTATCCGCTATTTGTATGCTGCCTCCTCGGTTCCCGCCACAGTGCTGTGGTGGGAATCCAGCCTCTGGCTGTGTTATCCGTATAGCAGCCCCCAACCTGCCCTCTCAGGCTGAATCCACATGCCATCCCGGTCCCCCCCCTATCTCTGAGCCAGCACCCAGAACACTGCAGTTTGCTGTTGTCTGCTGGTTCGATCCCCTTCCTAATGTAGACCTCCCACCTACAGTCACACCCCTGTTATTTCCCCTCTGTCTCCAGCATTGCACCCATGGTGTTGCTTTACTAGTTCCTGGTGTCTTACCAAAATGTTAAAAACCTGGGGAATTTTGCTAAACTAAATATATCCTTTTTTATCTTAATTAAAGTAAATTTCCTTTTTGGATAATGTATTTCTTTTTAAAAAATATATATTTTATTGATTTTTTACAGAGAGGAAGGCAGAGGGATAGAAAGTCAGAAACATCGATGAGAGAGAGACATCGATCAGCCGCCTCCTGCACGCCACACAGTGGAGATGTGCCCGCAAGCAAGGTACATGCCCCCAACCGGAATCGAACCTGGGACCTTTCAGTCTGAAAGCCGATGTTCTATCCACTGAGCAAAACCGGTCTCGGCATGTATTCCTTTTTTCTTTTTAATTATTAGAAAGCCCTTTTTTCATATGAGAAAATGATAATGTGTGGTAGCTCTGATTCCTATTTGCCAAGGCTTCTTACTTGACAAAATATAGTCCTATAAAATAAAAGGCTAATATGCAAATCGACCAAACATTGGAACGACCAGTCGCTATGACGCACACTAACCACCAAGGGGCAGATGCTCAATGCAGAGCTTCCCCCTGGTGGTCAACTGCTCAGCCAGAAGCCAGTGATGACAGGAGCCTCTCCTACCTCTGAGGCAGAGCTAAGGACCCCTTGAGGGATGTCCGCCTGCATCTAGGGGTCCCAGACTGCAGGAGGGCACAGGCCTGGCTGAGGGACCCCCACACCCTGCAATCTATGAATGTCATGCACTGGGCCTCTAGTAATCATAATAATTGCTAATTATTATTATTTTACTAGAATCCCAAACCTTGGATGCTCCAAGGATGGAATCAAAGTCCTAGCTCTCATTTTTGGCAGCACCTCCTGGATCCTCTGTGTCCAAACCATTTGGTCAATGACACCAACAATTACTGGTTAATCACTACAATGCAGTCACTCATTGCTAAACATGTGGCTTTCACTAGAAGCCAGGATGACCAAGGCAGAAGCTCTTGTAAACACAAACTGAGACTGGAAAGAACTGGCTACATTTTTAGTCAAGCCAAGGAACTAACCAGCAAGTCAATTGAGAAGCTCTAAAATCTCATGGGTCCAGACAAGTAAAAAAAAAAAAAAAAAAAAAAAAAAAAAAAAAAAAAAAAAAAAAAGAAAATGAGAAAAGACAAAGAATAATATTACAATCTAGAACAGTGGTTCTCAACCTGTGGGTCGTGAGCTGTTTTCTGATGGTCTTAGGCTCTACAGCAGTGACCCACAGGTTGAGAATCACTAGCAGGGTCGCCTAAGACCATCAGAAAACACAGATATTTACATTATTATTCACCACAACACGAGGAACTGTATTAAATGGTCGCGGCATTAGAAAGGTTGAGAACCACTGATCTAGAAATAAAAAGAGGAAGTAAAAGCAACCAGGGCAGATGTAAGGACACCTTCACTTAACCAGCAGTGGTGACCAGAATTTCCAAGGTACAATTGTAAGCAAGAGACCATACCACACGTCCAGGACCTCTTTGCCTGCCACCAGCAGGTGGCAGCAGACACTCCCTTGGTGATAATCCTTTGCCTTTCAATGGAGTGGGGAGTCATTTTCCCCTACCCCGTCCCTTCCAAAACAGGGAGCTTTTGTGTATGCCTTGCTGTGACACACTGGCTTTCTTTTTTCTTTTAAAAATAATATTTATAATATTTATAATATTTATATTATATATAAATGATATTTATATCCATAAAATTTATTTGTTATAAAATAACTTATGGAAGAGTTTTCATTTGATATTGAAAAAAAAAACAATATATAGGTATAAACTTGTTTTTATTTTGCATTTTGTTATTCTCAACTAATGTGTTACTTCGGGCTAAGCTTTTGAGCCATTTTTGAGGGGACACAAGAATGCCAAGGATTTTTTGTTGTTGTTGTTCCATTGATTTCTTACAGAGAGGAAGGGAGAGAGATACGTAGAGAATCAGAAACATCAATGAGGGAGAGACATCGATCAGCCGCCTCCTGCACATCCCACAGTGGAGATGTGCCCACAAGCAAGGTACATGCCCCTGAGTGGAGTTGAACCTGGGACCTTTCAGTCTGTAAGCCAACGCTCTATCCACTGAGCCAAACCGGTCTCAGCTGCCAAGGGTTCTGATTGAGCTCATGAGTCAGTAGTGCAGACTGCTCCCCAGAATGTGACCTCCGAAGTCAGTCCTAATGGTTCAGGGACCTGTCAAACCCCACCCCTCAATAAAAGCCCCCTCACCGCCCAAGAAGAGACAAGATCAACCATCAAACTAATATTCTGAGCGAAAACGCCAGAATAAGACCCTCTGGACACAGCGATCCTTGGAGGCGGATGGTGCCCCAACCCCGTGTGCGTGTCCAGCACGTGTTTCTGCCAGTTTTCATTCAGGCATCTAAGCTTCAGCAATCCCGCACAAAGGCAGGCTTGCGAGGGAATGACTGCGAGATGACAGCCTCAGAATTGAAGCTAAGAGCGGGTTTTAGCCACACAAAGCATTAGTGGTCATAGCAACCTCGCAGCCAACGCCCCTAAGCCATTGAATGTGGAATCAGCCGGCATTAACACATGAAAGGGGATTGAGATGGCTCTTGGTATCCTGGACCAGCCACCAGCGAATGAACTTTATTGCCCAGACATTCTGAGAGGAGATGGAAAAGGGAAAAGTGTGTAATGGGATATGCCTTCCTCACAATAGCCGAACACAAAACCGCGTTCAACTCTTAAATCTGCACCTCTATTAAAAAGGCATTTTTTTTTTTTTGCAAGGAGGATAAACACCTGTTTTCTGTACAGTCTGTAAAAAATGCCGACTGTTATAAGATTATTATGGATCTTGTAAAAAGCCGGGCCGGGGGCAACAAAAGAAGAATGTAATGGAATTGATTTATTTCGGGCTGATATTTAATGAAAAGCCAGATCCCGAGGACAGAGTCATAATCATGTTTCTCCTCCTGTTACCGCTTCCAGCATCTTTTCCCTGTGATCCATTACTAACCGCAGAGCGGCGCGGTGGATCTTGATGTCATTATTTAAAAACAATCAGGTTTGTATCTTTGCATTTAGAAAGGTAGCTTTCTCTCTTTGGAAAAAAATTAATACAAATGAATGTATTAATATCAAACCAACTCAGGTCAACTTCTGGGAATTGGCTGCATCTTCTACATGAGCAGGTATATTGGCTGAGAAAGGGCATCTATCTCATCCTCCCATCATGCCACTGGGCAAGGGATTCACTGGCCAAGTGATGTGACAGAAGTTTGCGGATTGCAATGAAAGGAGATTTCACCAAAGGTGAACCCTGATATAAACAATGGACTCGGGATGAAAACAATGTGTCAGTGTAGATTTATCTACTGAAACAGAGGTCCATTCCAGTGGATGTTGATCACAGGGACAGCTGTATACATGTGTGATGAGGGTAGTATGTGGGAATTCCCTCTCAGTTCTACTGTGAACCTAACGCTGCTTTAAAAAAAATAAACAAACACCAGTCTATTTTAAAAATAAATAAAGGCAATTCAGAAATGACCCACCTCGGCAAATTCTTGGTCTATTTAGGCCAACACCATAAAGGAGGATCTCTTTCTAGGTCAATGTCAACGGTTTAATAGTATGTTTCAACGATGCCCAAAACTCCTTAATAATCTGCACCTGAACGTCTGGGGTGTGTTTTCTCAGAATGTATCTACTCCATGCGGAAATTGGAACCATCTCTCGCTCCACTGACTTCCTTTTCTAGTGGACTTTCAATTAAGTGTGTAACCCTCATGCCCCCTAGGATGGCCAGTCTCTTGAGGTCACCCCAAAATTGTCTTGTGCCCTCAAAGTTCCTAAATTTCCGAGGATGTCACGGTATCTTACATTCCTGGAATCTCTTCTATTTCCCACCATGCCTTTCTGTTCTTCCTTATGGTTATCCAGATGGAACATAAAACGTATTCATGAGTGTGGTAGATTTTCCTGAATTTTTTTTTTTGGGGGGGGGTAAAATTTAAATAAATTTAATGTAAATAATTTTAAGTTGAAAATAGCCTTCCCTGTCCGTCTATACCCTTCCATGAGAGACTGTCCCCTAGTTCATCTCACTGTCCTCACCCCAATTCCTTAGCTCTTCTCTCTCCCCTCCTCCCTTCTCCAGCCTTCTCTTCTCTCCTCCCTTTTTGGGCACAAAACATAAACTCTCACAATGTTCTTACCCAGAAACATGTAACCTTCTGTTTTGATAGCTGGTTTCCTGCTGACATCTGTGCCTGCAGAGTCACACCTTCCAGAAATGCTTACTGAGATATTTTGACAAATAAGTTCCCTTCCTGAGATGAATTTTGGCGCCAGCTGTTAAGATAATATAACTTTTACTTGGTTATATAAGTTGCACTTTATTTTATTTGTCCTGAAATTACCCCCCATTTGAGTTGAAAGGGATGAATAAAAAGCCAGCAAAAGATTATGCATTGAATACCTAAGAAATGGTGGGCACTTCAACTAGACATGTTTGCTTATGTTTTAATGTAAGCCTGGTAAT
Source organism: Lasiurus borealis (assembly GCA_004026805.1). Taxonomy (NCBI): domain Eukaryota; kingdom Metazoa; phylum Chordata; class Mammalia; order Chiroptera; family Vespertilionidae; genus Lasiurus; species Lasiurus borealis. The sequence continues at coordinate 18,463 of PVJN01009326.1, read as the reverse complement.
ACTGCCTACAGCTGTATGAGGCAGCTGTAGATTACACTTATTTTAGAAATGAGGAAGCAGAAGTTCAGAAAGGCTAAGAATTTTTTAAATGTATTTTTATTGATTTCAGAGAGGAAGGGAGAGGGAGAGAGAAACATCAATGATGAGAGAGAATCATTGATCGTCCACCTCCTGCACACCCCACATTGGGGATGGAGCCCACAGCCCAGTATGTGCGCTGACTGAGAATTGAACTGTGACCTCCTGGTTCATAGGTCAGCACTGAACCACTGAGCCACTCCAGGCAGGCTAAGTATATATTTTTTAATTATACATTTGTTTAGTAGCAGAAGCTAGATTTGAAAAACCCTCTGCTGTTTAAAAAATAAGCTTGTGTATCACATCTATTATCATAAGAAAGAAATGTGGGCAGATAAAAATTAATTTATTTGAAAATATTTTCAGGTTCTGGCTAAAGAACTTACATCTTTGTGACCTTGGGGAAAATGACAAAACTTCTCAGATTCTCATCTTATTTTTTGTAAAGATATATATATATCCTATCTAATAAAAGAGGTACCTTCTTTTGTACAAGTCATGCAAATTGTCACTCACACACACAAGATGGCTGCCCCCATGTGGACACAAGATGGCCGCCATAAGATGGCCAACAGGAGTGGGCAGTTAGGAGGGACTAGGCCTGCAAGGGAGGGCAGTTAGGGGTAACCATGCTGGAAGAGGAGGGAATTTGGGGGTAACCAGGCCTACAGGGGAGGCAGTTGGGGGAAAGCTAGGCCTGCAGGAGAGGGAAGTTAGGGGCAATCAGCTTGGCAGGGGAGCAATTAGGCAATCATCAGGCTGGCAGGGGAGTGTTTAGGGGGTGATCAGGCTGGCAGGCAGAAGCAGTTAGGGGCAATCAGGAAGACAGGCAGGCAAGCAGTTGGGAGCCAGAAGTCCTGGATTGTGAGAGGGATGTCCAACTACCTGTTTAGGCCTGATCCTAAACGTGCAGTCGGACATCCGTCAAGGGGTCCCAGATTGGAGAGGGAGCAGCCTGGGATGAGGAACACACACCCCATGCACGAATTTTGTGCATCAGGCCTCTAGTGTGATATATATATATCACACTAGAGGCCTGATGCACAAAATCTGATATATATATCAGATATATCTCTGATATATATATCAGAGAGAGAAAGGGAGGAGAGACAGAAACATCAATGATGAAAGAGAATCATTGATGGGCTGCCTCCTGCATGCGCCCTGACCTGGAATCCAGCTATGATCTCCTGCTTCATAGATCAATGCTCAACCACTGAGCACACTGGCCAGGCTCATCTTTCTTGCCTATAAATCTCTGATGCTTTTGACCCTGCTGAGTTGTGATACAGATTAGTTGGGTTAATTAACATGAAAGGATTTTGTAGCCAAAACCAGTTTGGCTCATTGGATAGAGCAGCGGCCTAGGGTCTGAAAGGTCCCAGGTTCGATTCCTATCAAGGGCATGCACCTTGGTTGCGGGCACATCCCCAGTAGGGGGCATGCAGAAGGCAGCTCATCAATGTTTCTCTCTCATTGATGTTTCTAACTCTCTATCCCTCCCCCTTTCTCTCTGTAAAATATCAATGAAATATATTTTGTAAAAAGAGGCTGGGGCCCAGACCAGAACTAGGAGATGACTCACAGAAAATACAAACACTTGTTGTTCTAAGCTGTTGAGTCCTGACGTGGTTTGCTATGCAGTCAACACTAACTAATACGTTAAGAAGAAAAGAAAAAAAAAAACTTTGGTGTTTTTTTCTCCAGTCTAGCCTGCTTGCAGTCTCTCGGGAGCACAGTGGACTTCTGAATACAGTGGTACCTCAAGATACGAGTTTAATTCGTTCCGTAACCTTAAGGCGTGGGAAACTCTGAGACGCTTGAGTCACGGTAAACTGGTGGGTCGTGTGCAGCTGGCTGATCCTCGCGATGACTCCTATCTCAAATGTTGCTCGTATTTCAAGCAAAAATTGCTCGTATCTCAAAAATCTCGTATGTTAGGGCACTTGTATCTCGAGGTACCACTGTGCAATGCGATCTGTTAATGAAATGTATGTTTTGTTATCTTGAGTAGCCATGGATCCGAAAATGTACGCAGCATCTGTTCGGAGTTGCAAGTTGTACTGCAGGAAGACATTGCCAAACTTATTTATCTGTGCTTTTCATCACACCAGCAGCACATTTCCCACTGAGGACCGCAGTCATATGCTTTTCAGACTCACCTATCCACCTATGCGCCTGGAAATGAATCAAGGACTAAGACATACATTGCAAAGAGAGGAAGCTACTCAAGCATCACTGGGAATGCCACTTCATAGAGCATCTCTTAGTATTTCTCATAAAACACACACACACACACACACACACAAAGAGAAATAGAATAGTATCTTTTCTACTCCATCCCCTGCCCTTAAGACTGCACACAAAAATCAAATCATTGGAATACATTTTTGTCATATGACTCCCTTAAAACATCACATGCCACGTTGCATTTGATTCTTTAACTATAAATAGAACCTTTTCTCCTTACTAACTCACAGCATTATCCAGGGAACACTTTGACGCGCCAATTTTGCCGAAGGTTTGTCTGTATCGAGTAGAACTCTTGGATGCCTTCTCTCATCAAAAACTCTGCCGCACTAATTTTATTAACTCGCCAAACACCGCAGCCAAATGAATACCACTGATCACAATGCATGCATTATCCAGGAAAGCCCTTTCCTTTAAGCTCTTTCAACAAATGTTTATCAGCAGTTACTATGACAGCCATTCATGACTCAAAATGAAGAACGCTGTCTCTGCCCTCAAAGAGTTCCCAGAGCGGAGAGAGAGAGAGAGAGAGAGAGAGAGAGATTATTGATCTGTGCAACAAGTAGAATTCAAAGTTTCCACAATTCTATCTTTATGATTAACCAAACTAGCCATAAATCCCATAGATTCGATTATAACAGGCACTAATTATTGTTTCGGCAATTAGTCACAGAGGCAAAACACAGCACCAGGTAGCTCAGCAACTCAGAGGTTTTGTTTTCTGCTCATTGTTAAGCATGAATAGGAATGCATCCTTTGCAGTAGTGACCCAATCTCTGCCCTCTGGCTCCAGGACACCGAAGACAGCTTTCCAGTGCTGACATGTGATTTCAGCTGGGCACCCTGGGGGTAGTTTGAAAGCAGGGTTCACTTTAGGCTCTGGGCAAAGTTGCTCAACTCCCTGGACGGAACCGACTTTGGCTATAAAGATGCATCTTGCCCCTGAGGCTGGGTTTGGGTTCAGACTCGAGTTTGCCCGGTTAGTGGCTACGTGCGATATGGATAAGTCACTAACCTCACTTCCCGCATGCTTCCTTGTACATGTACACATGCCTACGAGCAAACAGATGCTGTTTACCTGTGTTTGTGTTTCTGGTTTTTCTTCTCTTTCGGCGATTACCTCTCCAAGGATGCCACAGCGCCAAACCCCTGCGACCTGTCACAGCTGATGAGGAGCACATGCACCACTCCATAGGCCTTCAGTAGGAAATGCTCACATATAAGGAAGGCCTGTCTCCGCAAATGCTTATAAGTTAAAGGGCCAGGCTGTCCTGGATCCACTGGGGCTTTATTGTGGTCGTTTTAGGAATGTATGTCGATATTTTTTTAAGCGCCACCACACAAGGACAGAGCATGCCGGTTTGTAATAGCAGCTCCTGTTTCATTTCAAATGTTAAAAATGATAGCAAGCTTCATGCCAAAACTGGTTTGGCTCAGTGGATAGAGCATCAGCCTGTGGACTGAAGGGTCCCAGGTTCTATTCCAGTCAAGGGCATGTACCTTGCTTGTGGGCACATTCCCAGTAGGGGGCGTGTAGGAGGCGGCTAATCAATGTTTCTAACTCTCTATCCCTCTCCCTTCCTCTCTGTAAAAAATCAATAAAATATCTCTTTTTAAAAATGATAGCAAACTTCAGATCAGGTTTCTTTAACTATAACCTTTTCTCCTTGCTGCATCATTTTTTTTTGGTCTTTCCTCTCTGTTCAACCCCTTCACTTTTACCTCCATCGCTAAAAGGTTCAAGTGCAGACACACACAAAATCCTCCACCGCTGAGAACAGCTTCCTCCCAACTCAGAAGGTACCTGCAGTTCCCCAAAGACCACCGCCAGGAACCCCCCGTAGAAAGCGCCCGAGGCCCCGAACCAGCCAAAGCTGCTCCTCCAGCCAGGACGGAAGCGTTTGCCAAGTCTCTGCTCTAGAGCAGCGGTTCTCAACCTGTGGGTCTCGACCCCTTTGCGGTCGAATGACCCTTTCACAGGGGTCGCCTAAGACCATTGGAAAACACCTATTTCCCATGGTTTTAGGAACCAACACACCGCTCCTCGGTGTAGCAAAATGTAGCCATGTAGTTGACTGTTGTCATATGAAGACTGTTACCCATGCTACACCACGATTCAAGACAAAATTTCATTTACTGTATTTGTAATTAGAAATAAATATTTCACAATATATAATTACATATTGTTTTTGAGATTAATCACTATGCTTTAATTATGTTCAATTTGTAACAATGAAAATACATCCTGCCTATCAGATATTTACATGACAGTTCATCACAGTAGCAAAATTACAGTCATGAAGTAGCAATGAAAATAATTTTATGGTTGGGGGTCACCACCACATGAGGAGCTGTCTTAAAGGGTCGCGGCATTAGGAAGGTTGCGAACCACTGCTCTAGACTGATGTTGAGCCACTTTTACACAAATGGTATTGGCCTGTACGGCAAATTCCAATAGGACCATTAAGGAGTTTCCGTAAAGCCCGATAGTGAGAGAGACAAGCTGGGCATTAGGACTCTGGTTAAGTGACTGTTTACCGGATGCCGGAGAGCAAGGTTTGGCTCCAGCACACATTTTCCACATCGGACTGCCTTTCGCGGAAAATCCACTGAAATACACTCAGCATTTTAATGCACATCATTTGACTTTTATAAGGATCCCGAAAGCATTATAGGATCCTGGCAAGCCTCAACTCACATTATTTGCATTAATCTCCATCATATATGCCCAAGGACACTGAGGCTGAAATGGCATAGCCCTGTCAGAAGCCTTTGGAGGTAATTTGAGTTTTCTTTGTGCTATCAAAAGGAAAAGCGGAGTCAAATAAATTATTGGCGGTTCTGGATAAATGTCGAAGTGAAACAGATGTTGAGAGTTGTCGTAAGAGGAACAGGCAGGGGTGTCTAACTCATTCAAATCGACAGCCTGTGTAAATTGAAGTCCCTGCATAATTACCACGTCTTCACTTCGCTGTACAATAGAGTCTCCATCTTTGGCTCCTCTCTGGAAGTATCTGTAGCATAGGTCTGTTTTTCACTGTGACTCACCACATATTTCTAGAAACATCTGAACACTGGAGATCAACACGATCTCTTGTTTTTTCACTTCCTTCAATCTCTCAGGGCACCATCTGTCCAAAGACATGGAAGCCTTTCACCAGGTTTATGTGACACGATAAAAAGAGTAATGATTTACCAGCCTGGGCAAATGTGCTACCTACTTCTTCTGGCTAGAGTGTCAAGCTTTATAATTAAGGAGAATAACAGAATGGGGAATATATTCCCCTCCACACCTCTGAAACTGACTTCTCTCTCAACAGAGGATTGGGGGTGAAATCCCAACTTTGCAAACTTTGTTTATTTCTCTTGTCCAGTCACTTAGAGGGGAGAAGGAAGCTCCAATCAAGCCAGCAAGAGAGAACCAGTCTAGGTCTAGGAAGTCCTGACTAAGACAGGGCAGATCCAGGGATCCATCAGCAATCCAGGATGCCCCTACAGAGGAGACACAGGGAGGGAGGCTGAGATCCGGGGATCCCGCAGCTGGATTAAAGGAATGTGCTTGTCGAAAGAAAAGGGGGAAGTTGGGATCGAAGCAGAGGGCTTAGGAACAGACACCGGGCACTGGAGAACCCAGGGGCAGAGGCTGTCTGGCGTGTGGCTGACGGAAATCTAGACCAGAGGAAGGAAGCAAATAAGAAACAGAAACTGAAATCTCCTCTCTTTGCTTTGCAATAGGATAAAATCCCCTCTCTACGCAACATGAGAGGCTACTTCCAATCAACTTGTGTACCAGAGCTTTCAGGAGAAAACGAAACATCCTCCGCTCTGGCATTCTCAAAAGGGTACCAGCCCTTGCCAAGCCTTTCTGACTGCTGCGTCTGAACTAAAAAGGGGTCCTTTGCAGAGATCCTCCCTAAAGTGCACCTTCATCTGGAAAGTTCCTTTTGTTTAGGAAACACCTCTGTGCTTCCTTCTAGAAATGCACTAACTGAAGAGGTCTTTACTTTTCTACTTCTGCTTTGCCTTGAGGGTCTTAACAGAAAAACAGTCCCTTTTATCATTTAGAAATTCTTAAACACACACACACACACACACACACACATCATTTTTTTATTGCGGAAGTTTCCCCTTGTGTATGCAACAGGTAAGAATAATAATAAAAAGTCCTGCTCAGCTAACCAGCTCTTTAAATATGTCCTCATACGATTTAAAGAACAGAGTAAGGCAAGCTTCCTTTACTCTTTTTTTTAATATACTTTATTGATTTTTCACAGAGAGGAAGGGAGAGGGATAGAGAGCTAGAAACATTGATGAGAGAGAGACATCGATCAGCCGCCTCCGGCACGCCCCCCACTGGGGATGTGCCCACAACCAAGGTAGATGCCCTCGACAGGAAACAAACCTGGGACCTTTCAGTCCGCAGGCCGATGCTCTAGCCACTGAGCCAAACCGGTTTCGGCTTCCTTTTCTCTTTCACATAACCATATAGTACAGAAGTCTCACATTAATGAGAGCTTTGAAAAAACAAATGAATACCCATACAATTTAATGCCTAAAAGACTAAAACAGAGTATACTGCATCTAGAGTAGAAAGAAAGTCCTCCACTCAAAGACCTCTGCTTTAAACCTCATATCAGGCCAATGAGATAACATTTGGAACTGTCATTTTGCTACTGTTATGAATCATAATGTAAATAGCTGTGTTTTCCCATGGTCTTAGGCTCTACAGCAGTGGTTTTCACTCACAAGTTGAGAACCACTAGCAGGGTCGCCTAAGACCATCGGAAAACACAGATATTTACATTACGATTCATTAACAGTAGCAAAATGACAGTTAGGAAGTAGCAACGGAAATAATGTTATGGTTGGGGATCACCACCACATGAGGAGCTGTATTCAAGGATTGCAGCCTTAGGAAGGTTGAGAACCACTGATCTAGGGGGATCTTTCCAGAAAATGTGCTGTCAGCCACATGCACATTCTCACACCCTCTGCCCAGCCCCTGCCCCCCACATCCTGTTTGCTCTGGGCAAATTCAGTAACTAACTGGTCACTCCATATATATATATATAATGCATATATTTTGAAAAAGCATTATCTACCAAACAACTTTCATTGATCATTTTTTATAAGATGACAGAACATTTCTCAACTTTCAAATTGTAAAGTCCACAAGAATACCAAGCTGAGTTATTAGAATGTACAAGAACTGAGCTAGGTATCAGGATTCTATCTACCTATTGAATGCCATCCAAAACACAAGCAGATAAAAATTAATATTACTCTTTAACATATCAGGCACTAACACATCTGATATGCTAGTTTCAAATGCCTAACTAACTGCAAGTAAACTTTATTGAATGCAGAAGTTAGAGATTTCTGCAACTGTCTTAAAATCAGGCTCTTCCGCTGAAATTATAATTTCCTCTTGCAAAGTTCTCCCAGGAGCTGCTATTCCTTCCAGGGGACCCCGGAGGAGGGGGTGGGGAGCTCGCCTCATCAGAAGTGTAAAAGGTCCACGCTATCATGGCATGAGATCCATAACCATATATAGTGGTACCTCGAGAAATGAGTTTAATTCATCCCGTAACCTTGAGGCGTGGGAAACTATGAGACGCTCGAGTCGCGGCAAACTTGTGGGTCGTGTGCAGCGGGCCGATCCGCGTGATGACTCCTATCTCAAATGTTGCTCGTATTTCAAAGCAAAAATCGCTTGCTCGATGGCTCGTATCTCAAAAATCTCGTATGTTAGGGCACTCGTATCTCGAGGTACCACTGTAGTCAATCCACCGTCAAAGTGTTATTTCATAGCACTCCGGACCCCGAGCGATTGACCAATCTGCAAAGTCCATTTTCTTGGCCATGAAAACAACTGGCACGCACTTGGATGTGTACTGAACCAGGAAATACGCGGGAGAGGCAAGACACAGCTCGGCGTAGCCCATGACCTCCGCGTTGGAGGCAGGCGGTTTGAAAGGAGGCGCTAAATAATTCCTGGGACACTTTCCCTTCCCACGGAGTCTTCACCATAAAGAAAAAAACAAAACCCATCAGAAGACAAACAAAGCAAGAAAACATAAAACACGGTGATGGATCAGATGCTCTGCTGGACTGAACGCAGCCTTTCCCGGAAGGTCTGATTGAATCTCAGCTCTTATCTCTTTCAACCCAGCATGCAGCCAGCTCTGACCCTGACCCTGACCCTGACCCTAGAGACAGGCTTTTGCCCCTTTGCAGGAGAGGATTCTCAGGAGGACCCTGCGTGGTCGTTTCTTTGATGTAGTGCCCTAGACATTAACCCGCAGCCAAAGGGAAGGGGATGAAAGCAGAATAAATTTTCAACTCCGAACTTATTAAACCTCTCCCACAAATCATCACATCACCCGTGCCGTAAAGCATGGCTCTCCGCGGAGAGGCAGTTAATCAGGCTCTTTCAGAAACAAATTGCCCGCGCCCCGCCATGCACCCTTACCAACCTCTGGCTGTCTTTCTCCCGGTACATCATGGATTATTGGCTGTTTGTAATCACGAACAATGGAATATTCTCGAAAGGATAACTGTGAGCATGAAGTTCTTAAACCAAGGAGTGTTCGGTATGAATTGGTGAAATTACCATTTGCCTAAGTGTGTGTGCTTATATTTTAATAAGGAGGATCTGATAAATAGTAGCTTCTAATAATAAAAAAAATTCAGCTCTAGAAAGGAAGAAGAGTACATACCGACATGATGAAATGCAAGGGGTTGGGGAGGGGAGGTCATAAAGTAAGAGCATGTGCTGCTTTGCACACACATGAGACCACCTGCATGTGAAGCATTGGTAGATCTCAGAGCCACCCGGGGAGCCAGTCAAGAAAACAGCCTCGCCGAGACCGGTTTGGCTCAATGGATAGTGTTGGCCTGCGGACTGAAAGGTCCCAGGTTCGATTCCGGTTGGGGGCATGTACTTTGCTTGCGAGCATAACTCCAGAAAGGGGGCGTGCAGGAGGCGGCTGATCGATGTCTCTCTCTCATTGATGTTTCTGACTTTCTATCCCTCTCCCTTCCTCTCTGTGAAAAATCAATAAAATATTTTTTTTAAAAAAAAAAGAAAGAAAAGAAAACAGCCTCAGTGAAGTAGGGCAGCGCCTGGTATTTTTAGCAAGTTCCTCCAGAAGATTCCAATACCTCCGGATTCGAAAGGCACTGCACTGGGGAATAAATTAAAATAAGAGAGCACAGTCTGATGTTGGAGGAGGCTTCTGCTATTGAAGACACCCTCAAAGAGATACACTGGTGCAGAGAACACTTCCTCAGAGGCTTCTCCGGGACCACGGATCCATCGATGTTCCCACAGCAGTGACAGTGAGAAGCCTCCAAAGAGCTCTGAAGAATGAAGAGGAATGAGCTTAACCATGGGGAACTGGAGTAAGGGTCTCCAGGCCAGTGGTTCTCAGCCTTCCTAATGCCGCGACCCTTTAAGACAGCTCCTCATGGGGTGGTGACCCCCAACCATGACATTATTTCCGTTGCTACTTCATATCTGTCTTTTTGCTACTGTTATGAATCATAATGTAAATGTATCTGTGTTTTCCAATGGTCTTAGGCTCTACAGCAGCGGTTCTCAACCTATTGTCCTCACACAATAAACACAAGTGTTGGGATTAAACACTTGTGTTTATTGTGTGAGGATGCTTCTCACATTTTACCATGAATTTGAGAGCTGCGTAAAAAATGTATTGCAATCGAGTGGACTTGGAATAATGCTGAATATATGTACCAGGAAGTGGTCATTTCCTAGAATTCTCTGAAACTACCTAGACCTGAAGACTTGACACCACCCCTTGTACTGAGGGTTCTCCACTTCTACGCAGACTATGGTTGCTTTTTGCGGGGAAGCAAGGCTAAGTGGTCAGTCCTCAAGGCATTGCCAGGGCTGATGGCCAAAAGGCAACATGCATTTTTCTCTTCTGTTTCTTTGTCCTTTCCTTATTATTTTTCAAAAAGTACTTCCTTCAGAGATTTCAAAGTGTAAAAAGAATGTCCCTCTGATTAAATAATATTGACTGAAAACCTACTGAGTGCCAAATATGACAGCAAGAACACACACACACACACACACACACACACACACACACACTCGAAGAAGAAGACTTAGCCTAAACTCAGCAAGATTAGCATGAATGTGATGAAGCATTGTGTCTTACACCATCCACAAAATAACAGGAATGTGAAATAAACAGCCTGGAGACTAAGAATATTCCCGCCGTCCCAGGTCTTCTCTGCAGAGATTTGGCCTAAAACACTCCCTGGATAGCAGACTGCCTAGTCCAGTGGTTCTCAACCTTTTTAATACCACGACCTTTTAATATAGTTCCTCATGTTGTGGTGATCCCCAACCATAAAATTATTTTCGTTGCTACTTCCTAACTGTGATTTTGCAACTGTTATGGATCATAATGTAAATATCTGTGTTTTCCGACAGTCTTAGGCTCTACAGCAGCGGTTCTCAACCTGTGGGTCGCGACCCATAGGCTAGCAGGGTCACCTAAGGCTGCTGTCAAGCCTAAGACCATCGGAAAACACAGATATTTACGTTATGATTCATTAAAAGCAGCAAAATTATAGGTATGAAGTAGCAACAAAAATAATGTTATGGCTGGGGTCACCACAGTATAAGGAACTGTATTAAAGGGTTAGGGCATTAAAAAGATCGAGAACCACTGGTCTAGTCTACAATGTTGAGGACCGGGCAGAGCTATGCCTGCTTTTTGTACAATGAGGAGAATGGGTGGTGTGAGCGTGAGTCTTAGGGATGAAAATCACCAGTCCGGACCTGTGAGGACCACAATTGTAGATTGTCCCTCCCACCTACAGCCATCACCATCGTCACCGGCGACCCACCGCCTGTCAGCCGTCTGCCTCCAATTTCTGAGACACAGAGCCAAGTGCGGAAGGACGGAAAGGTTACCGATTACACCCCGAGAGGCGGATAAACTCATAATTTCTCAAACACGCGAAACACATGTTCCACAGGTAAGACCTTGCACTTCAAATGTCAGAGCAGAGTGAATGCTTAAAGCGGAGTTATAGGCTCTGGAAATGGAGTTTATAATGAAAACGTTGACAGGCTGCGGAGCCCTTCGAGGAGGAGAAATGTAATATGTCACCGTGTTTTACAAGACTCTCCTGGCACGGGAGGAAATTAAAACATTCACCACCCTGCACTGCGCCAAATTGCTCGCCTCCTCCAGAGCGTAATGCCGGGTGTGGGGCTATTTCCTTCAGAAACATCCTTTTCGCTGTCACTGGGCCAAACAGGCACACTCCCAGCTTCACACTCACCTTCCCTTCCCAACAAATAGCCATGATAATCATGGTGGCATTGTCTTGTAACCTTATTTACGTGTTTGAAAGACATGTTAAGCCGAGGCTGGTTTGGCTCAGTGGATAGAGTGTCGGCCTGAGGACTGAAAGGTCCCAGGTTCGATTCTGGTCTGGGGCATGCACCTTGGTTGCGGGCACATCCCCACTGTAGGGCGTGCAGGAGGCGGCTGATCGATGTCTCTCTCTCATCGATGTTTCTGACTTTCTATCTCTCTCCCTTCCTCTCTGTAAAAAATCAATAAAATATATTGAAAGACATGTTAAGTTGTGCACGTTCTGGTGGAGAGAGGGCTGAGATGATGTACATCGCCACACGGGCAAACTAAAGAATGCTGGTCATTGAAATATTTTCTGAGAGCCCTTCAAAAACTTTTTTTTTTCCTTTTAAAGAGGAACACTCCTACTGAAGATATTTATACAGTGGTACCTTGGGATACAAGTGCCCTAACATGCGAGATTTTTTTGAGATATGAGCCGTCGAGCGAGCAATTTTTTATTTGAAATACAAGCAACAGTTGAGATAGGAATCATCGCACAGATCAGTAGGCTGCACACGACCCACCAGTTTACCTCGACTCAAGCGTCTCATAGTTTCCCACGCCTCAAGGTTACGGAACGAATTAAACTCGTATCTCAAGGTACCACTGTACAAATTTGGGGAGGTAGGCAGAGACTTAGAAAAAGTAGGTCCTTGCTGGAGGAAACCTTTGAAATCTCTGGCTTACCTTTCCGAACAGAAGGAAGCAATAAGCATGGAATGGGGGTGGAGGGGAGTAACTGTCTAAATCTATTACAAATATTCAAGAGTTTTATGAAAGCAGAGCTGTTAATCCAAGTTAGATCATTACCATGACTCGCTTAACCTCAGTGCCAGTTTCTGTGTCTTTAATGCCCATTGACATTCATGATATGCTGAAGGTCAACTGGGGGAATGGCCGATCTGCAGTTCATGTCTTTCCAGCAACAGAAGGAAGAGAAAGCTCTTCGAAAACACAGCAAACACCATTCAGGCCTCTTCTAAGTGAGCATGAAAAGAATGGTTGTCAAAAATTAAACCAAATCTCTGAATATTATCCAGATGCTTTTAGTGCAGTCATTATTGATCCTGCAGGAAATGGTGTTGATTCTACAGTGTTGGTGCAAAGAGCTTTAAGCAGGCACAAACAACCTCACATGTTGGCACAGGGTCATCTGGGCATGCTTGGCTGGTCAACTGCCTGTGGCTCCTGCCCATGGCCATTTTCAGTCAGTGGTTAGAGTGTCAGTCCATGGACCGAAGGGTCATGGGTTTGATTCCCAGTCAGGGCACATACCTTGGTTGCAGGTTCCCCAGCCCCATGGGTGTGCGTATGGGAGGCAGCCAGTTGGTGGGTCTCTCTCACATCGATATTTCTCTCTCTTCCTCCCCACCCACTTCTGCTCTCTCTCTGGAAAACAATGGGAAAAAAAAGAAAAGAAAAAGATAAACAAACAATAAAGACAGAAAGTAGAGTAGTGGTGGCCAGGGCATAAGGGGAGAGGAGAAAGGAAGTGACAAAAATATTTGAGTTACAAAGTGAAGATTTTATGAATATACTGAGTGGATGATAACAGTTTCAAAGGGTGATTTTTTTTTTAACAGTAGGCGAACTATTTCTTAATAAAAAAACAGTAGACAAATCCTAGATATGTGCAATGTGCATCTTTATGGGGGAGAGGGAGCCCTAGGTTAAAGGGAAGATTAACTTTATCTGGAGCTACATCTTCCAGACCCAGGCTCGTCCTGAATGGTGAAGCTGCATCGGCTTTATTCATCTTCCTCACATTTTCTTTTATTTATTTTAAATATATTTTATTGATTTTTACAGAGAGGAAGGGAGAGGGATAGAAAGTCAGAAACATCGATGAGAGAGAGGCATCAATCAGCTGCCTCCTGCACGCCTCCTACTGGGGATGTGCACGCAACCAAGGTACACGCCCTTGACTGGAATCGAACCTGGAACCTTTCAGTCGCAGGCTGATGCTCTATCCACTGAGCCACACTGGTTTCGGCTCCACACACTTTCTGAACTGGACTCCTATTTGGTGAGACCCTCCAGGTGAAATATTAGCAAATGAAACCTTCGTGGGCAGCCCTTTTTTAAAGGGGGTAAAGCTTCAGAGCTACAATAGAACCAATTTGGGGGGGTTATCTTATTTTTTGCAATTTTTAACAATGTTTATAATATAACAAGAAAAGTAAAGGGGTTACAAATCAAACAGTACCTCGAGATACCAGTTTAATTCATCTATAACCTTGAGGCATGGGAAACTATGAGACACTCAAGTCGCAGTAAACTGGTGGGTCCTGTGCAGCAGGCCGATCTGTGCGATGACTCCTATCTCAAATGTTGCTCGTATTTCAAAGTAAAATTCGCTCACTGGAGGGCTCGTATCTCAAAAATCTCATATGTTAGGGCACTCGTATCTCAAGGTACCACAGTAGATTTTTATAACTGTGTTATTCTTCATCAGATTTAAGACATAGAGGTTTAGAAAGTCATCTAAAGGAAAGGTGTGTTAGTGTGTGTGTTTGCATGTGTGCATGCTCTGTATTTATGTCTAAATACCTGTGGGGGACCTAGGTTAGTATATAGAAATCATGTAAATCCAGTTGTTTGAAGATCATAATGGGAAATACGCAGAGAATAGAATACAGATTCTTTTACATGCACACACACCCTACACCTCTGTCTCTTCTATCACACTATTTAGATGCAATTGCTCTGACCTGAGCCCCCTAAATTCTGAGTTACGCCTACCACCCCAGCACTTCTCCACTCTCCCAAAAGGAGGGCCCCTATTTTGAGTTCCTGGACCCAATTCACAAGTCTGATAGAAGAGGATTCGCCACCAGCAACAATCTTCTGCCCACTAACTGTGCATCCTTACAATTCAACTCAACCCCAACAACCAGCAGATCCCACAAGGTGCACAGATTTCATGCACCCCCACCCATGTTCTAGTGAAAGTGGCCTGGTGCATGAAATTCATACTCAGTCAGGGGACCGCTTTCCCCATCACATCCCCAGCACTCTGACCTACTGGTTCCCAGGTACTCCTTGAGTTTGATTAATTTGCTAGAGCGGATCACAGAACGCTGAGAAACATTTTACTTACGAGGTCATGGTTTATTATAAAATGATACAGCCCAGGAAGAGCAGATGGAAGAGATGCAAAGAGCAAGGAATGCCCTTGGGTACAGGCACAGTTCTTTCCATTGACAGAAAGTTCTCAGTATTCCCCCCCCTCCCATTTTTTTGGAATTTCTTTATGGAGGCTTCATTACAAAGACATGATTAATTATATTATTGAATACTGGTAATTGATTCAACCTCCTTCCCCCTGAACCTTAATGGAGGTCAGGGGTGACCTCAAAGTTCCTGCCCTTTAATCACATGGCTGTTTCCCCTGGCAACTAGCCCCCATTCTTCATAGGGTCCAATGTCACCTAATTAACAAAAAGACACCTTATCACTCTCAGCACTTAAGAAATTTCAAGGGTTTTAGGAGCTCCATGCCAGAAATAGGATGCAAACCTTATATGTCCTTCTTGTTATAAAATCACTAGTGGCCTGGTGCATGAAATTCATGCACATGAAAAGGGGATTATTTGGAGGAAATAACTTAATATTGT
The DNA here is from genome assembly GCA_004026805.1 of Lasiurus borealis. Lineage (NCBI taxonomy): Eukaryota > Metazoa > Chordata > Mammalia > Chiroptera > Vespertilionidae > Lasiurus > Lasiurus borealis. Next base: position 3,117 of record PVJN01009326.1, on the reverse strand, counting down.
TATTTGCCCTTTCTCTATAATAGAAGTGTCAGAGATGAAAGAAAATTAGTAAAATGTACATGAAAACCTTCTTTCTGTCAGAGTCTGGAGCGCATCACAGAACCCAGAGTCAAGTACCCGCCCACCCATATGCACCTCAAAATTGCATGAAACTCAGACCCAACTGGCCCACCCCCATTGGGCTAGATCGAGACTGTCCAGTCTCACCCTTGTCAAGCCCTGCCAGGCAGGGTGTGCAGCCTGCAAACCACCACAGGCCCCTTGCCCAGGGAACCCCATACCCCAAGGGAACCCCCACACTGATCTGGGACACCCTTCAGGGCAAACCAGCTGGTCCTCACCCATGCACCAGGCGTCTATCCTATCTAATAGAAGAGTAATACTCAGATTGACCATCACTCCAATACACAAGATGACTGCCCCCATGTAGACACAAGATGGCAACCACAAGATGGCCAGCAGGAGAGGACAGTTGGAGGGACCTGGCCTGCAAGGGAGGGCAGTTGAGAGTGATCAATCCTGCAGGGGAGGGCTGGTAGGGAAGACCAGGACAGCAGAAGAGAGAAGTTGGGGGTGACCGGGCCTACAGGGGAGGGCAGTTAGGGGTGAGCAGGCATGCAGGGGAAGGCAGTTAGTGGCAAACAGAGTGGCAGGGGAGTGGTTAGGGAGGGATCAGGCTGGCAAGCAGAAGCAGTTAGGGGTAATCAGGAAGGCAGGCAGGCAAGCAGTTGGGAGTCAGCAGACATGGATTGTGAGGGGGATGTTCAAGGTAGGATCGAGCCTAAACAGGCAGTCAGACATCCCTCAAGGAATCCTAGATTGGAGAGGGAGCAGGCGGGGCTGAAGAAATGACAACTCTTTTTGTCCTGTGCATGGATTTCATGCACCGGGCCTCTAGTTCTATATAATAAAACCCTAATATGCAAATTGACTGAACAGCAGACCAATCGGTCACTAGGGGACAGACGCTCAACACAGGAGCTGCCCCCTGGTGGTCAGGGAGCTCCCAAAGCGGGAGCACCTTTCAGCCAGAAGCCCTGAGCCAGGTTCACAGCTGGCAGGCGCAGCGATGGTGGTGGGGGCCTCTCCAGCTTGCACGGCAGCTCTAAGGTGTCTGACTGTTGGACATCCCCTGAGGGTTCCCGGACAGACTGTGCGAGGGTGCAGGCTGGGCTGAGGGACTCCCCTCCCCCTAGTGCACGCATGTCCTAGTCTATATACATATCATTCTTAGTATACTGTGAAATGAGGCAATCGCACTGGGATCTACTAGGATTATTTATTTCGTATCCAAAACATTTTGTATTGCTGTTTTATGCTAAACTCATGACACAAGGTTAAAAACAAGTTATTTTCTATGTCAAGAATATTTGGCTCCTTCATGTGTCTCAATGGCTACCTATTCAGTAGGAATCAACTCTGATTTAATTCTCACCACTTCAGAATAATAGTCTTAAAAAAAAAATGCAGCCCAAATGGAGTCACTTGTGCTAAACCCCAAGTCAACACACCAACACAACCAACACTTCACATCTAAAGTAACTGGAGTGGCAGCCTCTCCCAGCATGTAACCTGTAGCCAGCAGAAGGCAATTTCTGGGCCAGCATTAGTGAGGTCATCTTCTGATAAGCACTCCCTACCTCTTCCTAAGGGAGTAAGACAGGGCCTGAAATTCTCCGCTCCTGGAGAATTCTCCACCCCCTTTCTCTAAAAAATAAATAAACCAAAACAAAACCCTGCAATTTAGCTCCTAGAAGCTCCTTTTTCTTTTCCAGATATGATCTTTTTTTAAAATATTTTTTAATGTATTTTTATTGAATTTTTACAGAGAGGAAGGAAGAGAGATAGAAAGTTAGAAACATCGATGAGAGAGAGACATCGAACAGCTGCCTCCTGCAAGCCCCCCACTGGAGATGTGCCCGCAACCAAGGCACATGCCCTTGACCAGAATTGAACCTGGGACCCCGCAGTCCGCACACCAACGCTCTATCCACTGAGCCAAACCGGTTCCGGCTCCAGATATGATCTCGATCCATTCTGAATCTTTGAATGAAGCCCTAGATCCTCACGTTTACTCAGCTGAATTTTGATTTTTAACGGCAGACATATTTAATTAGCCATTAGGGGAGAAATGCTTCTGACACTGCTTCTGATCAAATATATAGCTATCCATTCTAAGTATAAAATTAGGCGATTAAAAGATAATAACTTCTTAAAGGAAGATGAGTAAGTGTTTTGCACTAATGGTGTTCAGTACTTTCATCTCTAAATTCTGATCCTGACAGGAAAAGTTTTATGATGTCGGGACCACAGACATGAGATTTTCCAGGATTTCTTCTTGTAATGGCAAAACTCAGGCAGGGTGCCCAGTGAGCACACAGGTAGCCATCCCCGTGCCCTGCTTCTCGCTGCCAATCTGCCAAAAAGCCAGCAAGATTACCTAAACCGCCCAGACCGGTTTGGCTCAGTGGATAGAGCATTGGCCTTTGGACTGAAAGGTCCCAGGTTCGATTCCAGTCAAGGGCATGTACCTTGGTTGCAGGCCCATCTCCAGTGGGGGGCGTTCAGGAGGCAGCTGGTGGATGTCTCTCTCTCATTGAGGTTTCTGACTTTCTATCCCTCTCCCTTCCTCTCTGTAAAAAATCAATAAATTATATTAAAAAAAAATAAAAGATTACCTAAACCAGGGGTGTGGTGATGGAGGTGCAGCCCAGGAGGGGGTGTATCTGCTCTCCACTTGCCTTCTCATTCTAACTTACTTTCTAGAATATCCCCCAAACTTAAATGTGTCCTTGCTTTATAGGAAAATTTTGTACATGACACAAGTGTCTTAATTCAAAGGTCTTCAGGCAATTTAACTTAAATAATACATTTTAGCATAGACTTTTTTTTATAAAAAACATAATAGGAAAAGTCACTGCCAGAGTCGGGTTCCTAACAGCAAAAATGAATTATTAAATTTATTACCAGTCATCATTTTATCGGCGATTTATAATTACGTCACCTGATCTATTTACGTATTCTGATTTCAGTCTTTGTTAGCCTGACACTTATAACAAAAAAAATCAAGCTTTTGTATTCTAAAGGGATCTTCTAAAATTCAAGAGGGTTTTTGGT